>OY751313.1:49308229-49370729 GCA_963564615.1 Rhorus exstirpatorius
GAGAGTTTAAATTTCTATTAATTGTTGTGGAATTTTTTGACGTCACTGCGAGGAAGACCGGTTGAATGTTTGATCAATAAATTCTTGTAAATAGGAAGCTTGAGAATCGCAGTTTCCCTGTGCCTTCGTGAAAATATGCGATTCAGTAGTATATTAGAAAAAATTCTGACGAACAGGACTCTGGGAAGGCTTTCATAGGAGTGAAAAGAAATATGTAAATTGAAAAGGGTGAGGGTACATGAAAGGCGAAGGGTGTGCTGTACAATTGGAAAAAGTAAGAAAAAAAAAAGTACAGTGGCCTTTGGTTCAGTGAAACTCATTCTCGAGATTTTTAATGGTGGTTTTCATAACTCAAGACCTACGCAAAAGCGGCATGAGAGATTTCTAACCGATAACGAGAAGCGACGAGGGCATTCGTGCTCATACGGAACGTAAGATATCAAGGTATAGTGTACACCGCAAGGCTATCGCTCATCTTCGTACGAATAGGTTCTCTTTGGCTTCGCTTTGGCTGAGGGTTGAGTGCGTTTTAGCGGTTGACTCTAATCTCGTAGCAATTAATCTCGGTGCTAAAAGCATGTTTCGTGGGAAGGGGGCAGCTTCATGGTGGCGTCGACGGCGTAGAAACGTCGGGAAGCAACACACGACCGACCCAGATTCCTCATCGTGAGAGCTTCGCGATTTGCCCGGATGAACGGTGCCCCGGGACAGCTTTGTGTCTCGAAAAACCACATCGAGGTGGTTTTTGCCATCAAGACTCTCGCCAGCTTTTGCCGTATTCGCAAGTATACTGTGTAGCTCAATTTGGTGCCTGCGTGTACGACCCCTTTCACATCGTCTTTATCCACGCTTTTCCTACATATATATATATATATTTTCCTGTCTGTCGTCCAAATCCTTATTCATCATCAAAGACTTCGCCGTGGGAAAACTCCCTTTTTTCCCGGTGGAAATGCAGCTTATTTTCATTGCTAAAAATAATCGTTTGCATAGGGTTTCCATTCCAATGAGAAACTTCATCTTCGTTTTATCAGATTGAACGGATATTAGATTTTTTTTGCGTTCTGGGGAAAGAAGTCCGTTTACGTCACTGGATTTCAGCTTGATTGGTTCGTTTCTCCCATGAAAGCTCTAGGAATAACTGCAGCCTGAGGCGTGTTCCAATAAAATTTCCGTGGTGGTGCGGTGATCTGTTTAGCTACATTAGGATTTTTCAAAGTATCGGTGGCGATTCTTCGAATCTTCTAATCTTTGTCAGCAGATTCTCGACTGAGGTGGCTCATTTCGTTAACCTTGCCTATCTTATACACAAACTGCATGTAGATCTCATTACGGTTTCACGAAAAGCTGTTTGCCTCTTATTCGACCTGGAAATGGGTAATTTTCCTAACCTATCTGTCTCGCCTGATTGACGATCTTCCCGGTAGGGGCCTCGTTCAATTGAACAGTCCCCCGATGCACCTACGGTCTTGAGGGTGAGAGGGCTTTCGTTTCACCGTGTGTGCTAGTATAATTGCGGACTATGCCGATGGGTGCGGGAACTCCCAAGATCTCTCGTGGATATTGCGCAAGGAGAGAAGGGAACTCCGGGATTTCACGGTGCACACTCCTGTCTAGCTGACGACAAAGGCACTTTAATTAACCGCAAGACGGTTCGGCAGTTGATCCAGTACTTTCGGTCAACCGGCTGCTGCAAGAACGCGCCTTCGTCGTTTTTTTCAGCTATATATGCGCTGGAAGAACAAAATTACCAAACCACCGGGATATAATACATATATATGTAATATAATATAAGAGCCATGGCACATTCTGTGCAAAGTTTATATAATGAACGGACCAGACCCAGAGCTGGGTCCGCACCCCTTTCTTATAATTTCCCCTGCTACCCCTGACCCTGTTATACCTACCACCCCGACTGGCTCACTTTTATTTCATTTCAGAGAATTACAATTAGGTCATTCTAATTATCCCTGAAAGCCGGTCGGAGCACACGGGCCGCATTCGCGTGTATGCCTCCCCCGACGTCCCGTGAGGCTTAATGAAACGCGACGTTTTCACTGTTCGTTGGACGCGCTGTGCGCGACATTCAAGTTCCTCACTCCCTGTGCAACAACCACGCGTCTCCGTTCTCTCGTTCTTTTTCTCCGTTTTTACTTCTTCATTGCTGCTTCTTTTTGGCCTCGTCGCACCGCAGTTACCATTCATTTATTTCTCTCTCCTTTTCTTTCCTTCACTTTGAAACTCTCTGCTCCCATGCAGGATCCCCGGAGAACTCAACCGCCCGCATGGGTTGGCTTGAATGCACAAACGAATCGTATTTGGTTGGATCAGGGTTGGGTTATGAGAAAATCGACTCAAACCGAACCAAGAAAGGTTGATTGGTGCATCCAAACTGCGACAGTCAGTTATATCAGTCCGCGAGGTTTATCAGCTACAAGCCGATATAGAACTGTTTTACGTTCAACTGATTGTTCGTTTTAATGATTGGAACGTTGCAATGTACCGTTCCAACGGTCGACAAAAAAAAGTAAACTTCAATTAGCTATACGACTATTGGTTTCCCCCCTTTCATTCTACCCCCCGAGATTGCCCCAATTCTAGCAAAAAGACCAGGGCACTTAGCATGGAAACTCATCGTATGAAAACTTGATTATAATAACCACGCGTATACAAATGGCTGAGTAGTAGGGTGGCTTTAATATTAAAAACATTTGTCGATTTGGCCAACGTACGCCGTTCTAAATACCACGTTTTCTTCTTCTTCTTTTGCGCGTTCTTACACACAGCTGCCAAGTGCAAACATCCCCCTGGCGCGGTCGGTTTAATTGAAATCTCTTCCAGCTCGTACCAATGGCACCAAACCGGCTACGCCCTCTACTACTTTGTGCTCCGCTGCAGTACACATGCACAGAAAGACACACATATACCGTGTTCATAGAACGCACTGGAATGTATCCTTGTATTGGTGGGAGCTATGGGCAAGACTGAGATCTCTTCCACCCGTAGATATTTCGCATTGCAATCCTGGCAGTGACGCTTCTCCAACTGGATTTTGGCCCAATGCCAGGATCAACCGGTCCGCGGTATGACCGGAAAGTCTCGACTATCTAGCTCCGAGAAATAGAATGCTCACTGGCCCGGAATAACGTAATTAAGACTCTCGCTTTGAATTCTCACTGCGGAGGAGCTGGCACATTTCTCTCTCTCTCTCTCTCTCTCTCTCTCTCTTTCTCTCTCTCTCTTTTGTACTCTTTCTTCTTGTTAAAATACTGAACGATCCGCGCACGAATTTCATAAACATTCTCTCTGCTTATTCGCAACAGCTTTCAGTAGCATAGCCGATTGGTAACAGCTCCCGCTGGTATGGATTTTCTCACGGCATGAATATACCATACCGCGGGGAGGCGAATTAATGAAAGACATGGCAGAATAATTAGCTGAACCTGATTCTTCCTCACACCTTATCACTTCCATCACTCTTGATGGAGTTTTAACTTCTCTCATGACATTCCCTCGTTTATCCTCATAGTGAAGCGACGTTTTCGTGATTTATCTCACGTACGAATTGTTGATTGAAACGTAAAATTTGGCGGGATAATTGGGGATCGGAGATTTTTCGAGAAAACGAAAAACCGAGAAAAACGAATTTTTATTGCATTTCTACAAATGTCTATATTTATGTATATGTCATTTATACAAATTTCTATTACTAATGTCAGGATTATGACCTAATTGATTTAGAAATATTTCCGTGTGCAGGCTCATGCAAGTGCAGCTGCAGTCATTTGTCCTTGAATATATGGATTAATAGTCATGGGATGAACTATCAAACCTTTTGAATCGACCTCCTTATAATATGGACATGAAAATTCATAGTCAAAGCATACATTTAGACACTCTAGTATCGTTCGTTCATTTTAAATGGGAAAAAAATGCCACATCCGGGGATTCAACTGAAGCCATAGAAACACTCGATACAGTCAACTCTTGACTCCACAATTATCATACTTCGTCATAATTGACAGTCTAACGAAAGTTTATAATGTGTGTCATTTCAATTGTTTCTCACAAATTTATTCATCGCTAAGTAAAATATCGGTTTTCTTATTTTTCTCGGACGTAAGGATAATGTAAATTTTAATTGTAACTATATTTATGCCACTTGAATAGAATTCGTACGAATAATCGTGAATAATGATGAAATAAAAATTATCCAAATTCAAAATTCAACTTCACCGCGGACACAAATTATTATTTTTCGTCTCGTCAAAGTCTATTTGAAATGTGAATAAAAATTGATTTGTATTTTCAACGATGACACGATTCTGCAATAGTATATTTGTTAAAAATCATAGAACAAGTGCAAAAAAGTTCTTGCCTTGCTCTGTCTCTTTCGATCCTTCTCGATGATTACTCGCGGCAGGTTCTCGCGTGACAAGCACATATGAGATCCACCGCGCGGATTAGGCAGTGAGTGTAAAGGGTCGAAACTCGCATGCAAAAAAAAAAGGGTTAAAGCTTCCTCGCGAAGCGCCCGGCAACAACACGAAGAGCATGCAAGGGGCAGAAGTGGTAGAGCCCAATACACTCATGTCCTTCTGCCATGGCGGTATATACAGGAGTGAAAATTGTAGCGCTTGCGTGCAATTATGCGGTGGTACGTTCCGGACTTATCTTTATTTTGCCTCGTTATAAATTAGTCATGTCTCCGCAACGCTCGCTCTTCTGCGCCTCATTCTTTCCCAAAGTGTTGGAGTATGAATTTTTTTTTGTTCACATGCCCACAGGTGCAGGAACACATATTCTCGCAACTATAAGCGTCTAATTATCATTTTTCATTTGTATTTAATATTTTAATAGTATTTTCATTTATTCGTGATGTATACCGAGGTGGATCCTCACTCGTTTTTACAACCCCTAACCTACATTTTTTTTTTTCAATGACACATTACGTCACTGCACGTGTGCCGGAATAATTATTATAAAATTTCCAAATTATGCTAAAACGTCGAGAAATCATATTTAGAAAAAATGTCCGGACGTGTGTGCGTGTAACCACTATGAAACATTCAATCGTCTGTAACTCTTGCTCATAGTGGGGGTTTTAGGAGCGAGACGAAAAAAGCGTTATAAAATTTCGAAAATAAGGAAGAAGCAATGTGCAAGTTTCAATTTGTAACTTTTTTTTTAATCGTTCGGGGCATTTTTTCCGAAGATTTTTAAATTTTATTTTGATTTTATGGAAAACGAGGGTGGTAAATATCTTGGGGATCTTGTCCACGAGGATTCCCACAGGGACGAATATTTTTCAGTATTTTTTTGTCACAACTCGTATGTATATGTAGTCGGGGCAAGCCCTTAGGAGATTCCCGCGCGTGTGATACTACCGCGAGACTGTGAGCTCTCGACTGTACGTGTACATGGAACGGACGATCTACGATCCTCCCGCGAGACTAAAAGCGCGGATATACGATGCGAGATACGATCCTCAAGGCGCCGCGATGCTTTACCCCTCCCGTTGAAATGCGAGAGATAGAAGGCGCGAGAGAGAAAGAGAGAGGAAAAGGGTGCGTGTAGGAGTGAAGCCCCGTAAAATGTACTGGCATAGCGGATGAGAATAGAGGGCGAGTCGTAGAATGGTGAGAAGGGTATAGTAGTCCCGTCTGAATTTTAACCAAGCGGATTATGGAAATGCGCGGTATATTAGCGTCTAACATCCTGCTTTGCATCGTTTTAACGCGCTTTCCGTTATATCTCCTGGCACCTTATATACAAATGTACATACGAAATCGTGTATACCGCCCGTTAAAACTCGTATGCAACGACAGGCCAGAGTGTGCCTCTTTTTGCGTTATATCCCTGCCCGGGCAATACCGAATAACGTTATGACGGACTTGATGCTTCTCGATGCATCATTAGCAGGGTCGGAGAGTCCTCTTCCGCTGAATCCTTACCGTTTCCTCTCCTCTCGTCTCCATTATAAACCTCCCTTATATTCATCTTCGCCTATCTCGAACTCTTGTTTACAATAATCCTTTATATGTATATTCGAAAACATTTTATTTCCCAAAGTGCCTCTTATGGCAGAGGCCATTTCGTCTTGAGATCTCGCGAAACTTGGAGATTATTTCATCGATTGTAATAAAAATAAAAACGTATAGCGACTCGGCGGTTGCTGTTTCAAGAGGCTCTTGTCGTATAGCTGTTGTGGCCTCATATATATATATATATATGTAAACAACAACGACAAAGTTTTTCTGATAATTAGATGAAGGGAATTGTTCTGGGAAAGTTTAAAAAATCGTGCCTCTCATTCTCTTCGATCGTCGCAAAGTGGGGTCCTGTATCGGTATAGTATGTATGGAGGAGTGGCTCGGCGCACTTGAACTAATTATAATTTTTGCAATGAATGAAGGAGCATTCAGAGAAAGGGAGGGAGAGAGAGAGAGAGAGAGAGAGAGAGAGAGAGAGAGAGAGAGAGAACACGGCATCGTGTCGAGACTCTCCGTTGCTCTCTCGTTACTGGAGAGGTATTTTTTCGTTTGCCAGCCGGGAAAGTCACGGCAACGTGGAGCTTCACAATACTTTACACACTCACACACATACATATAAACACACATTGATAGATGCGCGGAGATATTCATGAATACACGCTATTTCTATAGATGCACCGCAGACGTCTCCTTATGCAAATTTTCGCAGTGAGCCCGCCGGGAGTCACGCGCCCATTTACCGCATAATTAATAGAAGTTTATTTGTACGCGCTATGCTCTTGTGCCACGCGGACGAGAACCACGAAGTTGTATCTCGCGCGAAGTTGACTGCAATTATTTGCACACGTGGGGAAAATTGCGCGTAACCGTTGGACACTCGTATCATAAAAAAAAAAAAAGGAGCATGATGAACCGCTACGACGTCTCTCGTAATAATGCACGAAAAGACAGAAGATAAAGACGAAGACGTCCAACAAAAGCCTCTCTAATCGACACACGAGTCGCGTCTCATTATGTCCGGTAGAGTTTCTTCGCGATAGAGTCGTAATTCGGTAGGGTTTTTTACGGGGAGCCGAAATTCCGGTAGAGTTGTCATTGGGTAGCGAAGTTTTCGGAAAATTCATAATTTTTTTATTTCCATGAGAAAAAAAAATTACTTCATCTATTACTTCATTACGGCATCTAAATTTTTCGGTAAATTCGATTTTCGAGTTTGAAAGATTTTTCAAAATTAACGGTTCCATATGCATTATTTTACATTATGAATTACTGAAATCCATTAATCATTATTTTGGTAATGGGTAATGGAACCCATTGATTTTTTTTTTTTCGTAATCGATGCGTTATTTTTACATTGAAATTTTTTACAACCCCGGTACCGTGGATCTCGAACAGGCGAGATGGTGATTTTTCAAAAAAATGACTTGGTCGTCGATTCAGCAGTGCTACATTTTATCGTACTTCAGCTTGTGCGACGGTTTTTTTTTTTCAAACTACTTTTTTTTTTAATGAAAAGGTATTATACTAATTGATGAAGAACTAGAAATTCTAGAGATTAATGAAACTGGAAATACGTTAGAAGATATAAATATATAATGTAAGCGGTGGGGTTGCTTTTCCTCGCGACCTTCTTGTGCCCTGAATAAGGGAGCCAGGGATTTTTCTTACATTTCCCAGAATTGATGGCTGGTCTATCGAAAAAATGTATATGCAGCTTTAGGAAAAATTGCGAGTAAAAATGAAATCACGGAGAATAGTGCATTGCGTCATTTATACGAAATATATAATGACCCTGCGGTCTGCGATAGTTTCTTCATACAAATTACGAGATCGTTCTCTCTCTCTCTCTCTTTCTCTTTCTCTTTCTCTTTCTCTCTCTCTCTCTCTCTCTCTCTCTCTCTCTCTCTCTCTCTCTCTCTCTCTCTCTCTCTCTCTCTCTCTCTCTCTCTCTCTCTCTCTCTCTCTCTCTCTCTCTCTCTCTCTATGTATCTCCCTAGTAGCGTTTTTTTTTCCTACGATAGAATCTGTCGCGCAGTAGGTAAGCCACCCGATTATACAAAGTCTGTGGGTGTTCGGGTCCATTGGAGCGCCCCAAAGAGATGCTCTTGGTTACGCCTCACTGCGGGCAATATTGCGGCACGAAATGGATTGCGATCGAAAAAGGATAGTGGGGGGTATAAAAATAAACGCGAGCATTATCATCGAAGCTTTGCCGAAGTGCAAAGTCGTGTTCCATGCGGTCGTTCCGCGCGAGCATCAGCATCGAGCGGAAGCGTAAACGATACGACCTGCCCGTGGCGCTGCTCCCCTTTTCTCTCTCGCGCTACTGATGAACTTTTCGAAACTCTGAATTTTCCGGTGCTGTTACCCCCTCGATCGATCGATTAATTGGAAAATTTGAGCGGAGCCACACACGATGTGGGGTTTAACACATTTATACTGAATGCAGGGGAGGGATGACCGGTAAAACGGGCCACACGGGGTAAAATCGACCACTTTCGAAAAATATCTCATTTTTCCCAATAATAAAAAAAAAAACGACCTTTAGGCTGGCTTTTTTTTTTGTTTTGTTCGAAAAACAAGTAATTTTTTTCCTTTTAGTTTGAGAAAGACATTTCAGAGAGAATGCGGAAAAAAACGTTTGTTTATTCTTTTTTTTCTCTAAATCATCAACATATTTTTTATTTAAACTTTGTCATTACGTTTACATCGTATGAAGGATTACTGCGAATGATCTCTCAAAAGAAAAAAAAAAACAAAAAAAAACCGAAAGTTATTACGAATCAACGTTCAATTGAAAATAGAGTAAGGGATGTTTCGTGAGCGGATATATGTTGGTATTTTTGAATTAAAAAATTGTAAAATTGGATTTTTTTATCCATAAAGTGGCTCATTTTGCACCATATCGCGTTCAACGCTTAAAAAGCATCCGGATCGTGAAATTCTGATACAACGAAGTGTAAAATCGAATCGTTCGGTAGCTCGCTATTCATCGATGGTTCATAATGTAATTATAAGAATTGTGCAGACTCGTTCGGGAATATCGTATTCTGTGGTTTGCGGTTGTTTTACGTAAATAATCTGTATCGACTCGTGTTCAATAAACAGGAGTATATAATTCATGAATTCCACAACACATGCATTATCGCGAAAATCCTATTTGAATTTCATTTTTCATTATTAAAATATCGACAATTGATTTTTTTCTTTTGTTTTTCTCTTTGTCTAACTATTTTCCAATCAACTCAACCGGTTTTCGTTCGAAAGCTTCAGCAGCCTTGCTTTTCGTGGGGAGGAATCAAATCAGCATGGCAACTTGGGATATTTTCTAATAAACACGAGGCGAGAGGTTCAGGGAGTATCTAATTAAGGAGTTTCTTAACCTATACTTGGGTGCGGCACGGGGAACGTATAGCGCGGCGCGGGTGACGTGCGGGGCAGGTTGCATTCGGAATTTGTTTCACCAAATACGTTTTTATTTTATTAATTTGCCATTACTCACGGTCAATTCTGTTTACAAGCATATTTCACAATCGGCACGGTGAAAAACTTTCTTTATAGACAAATGATATCTATGAAGATCTAATCTATCGTTTAAGCGGTTCTTCGGGGAAATGTTACCGTTTTTTCACTCCTAAAATAATCGCCAATCATAGCTTCGCGTACTTCTCCCATAAGAGCCCATGTATAAGTGGCATATTTAATGTTTTTTTTTCTCCTCAACTGCGTGGACAAAAAAATCTGAAATAATTGCGGTGTATTCCTAGTACCAGCACAAACCTCCCCTCGAATTTTGGAATCATTCTTTAGCGTTATGCTCTGGGTTAAGAACCTCCTTAAAAGAGTTGGACAATAAGCAACACGAAGTATCTTTAATGTTGAAAAATTCAATAGTACCGATGGGCTTGTTTGAATTATTTTTTAACAATTTTGGTGCCTGTTAACAGCTAATTGTAACACTTTTTTGTTTTTCATTCCGGAAATTTATGATTTTCGGGATCCTACACGACTCGTCAATGCTCTCAAACGTTTTGATTGACTCATTGAATTCTGTGGACCAATTATAAGTGAATGACAAATCATGGAGTATCATAGTTCAGAATAGAGCTGACATTTTCTATCGAAAATCAAACGAACGCGTCGCTTTTGAGTTTTAGCACGAACGGAAGTGTGAGTGAATCATGCGTCGAATGAAATTTGTCATAATATTGAAAATATGTCGGCTTACTTCCTGCCCCTCGTATTTTTCGTCGTCTTCGTTCGTATATCTCACTGTATACACTGTATACTCGAACACTCGAACTGTATACACGAAAAATTTACATACATACGTCTGGTTTGATTTTTCATTGCTATACATCGACCAACGAGTTGACGCCCCGGTACATTAGTCTTTTCGGTGCAAGTCGCAAGATACATCCTGACGGAGAGTGACGGTCTGAGGCTTTTTCTCCCAACCATTTACTGTACACATCTCAAACCTTTTTACCCCGTCAGTCACCCCTGAGTACAGAGATTTTATTCATTTTTATCGAAAATTTCCTACGTATACAAGGTAGGTATTCATTTTTTTTTTCGACCTCTCTCTCTCTCTCTCTCTCTCTCGCACCGTCATGCTCAAGATTCGGATTTGTTAATCTAGCGTCTATCTTCTCGCATCGCGTGAAATACATCCCTCCTGTATATAGGGCCGTGCATTTACCAAAACCTCAATTTTTTGTGCTTTTTTTTACGAAATTCTCATTCTTCTTACTCCAACGTGACGTATTTTGCACGTGCATGACAGAGTAGAGCCGATACGTTTTTTAAGTCATTTTGCACGTTACGTCGACCCTTCTCCGTCTCAATCTTGCGATAGCAGTCCCGATGCACGAGAGGTAAACGATGAAGACACTGTAGCCATTACAGGAGACGCCGAGAGCCCGATTTTTGCCGTGTTACTTTACACGTCCTGATACCCTCTCGGTGATGGATGAACGCAGCGACGAGAATGAGACGGGGTATACGTATATACATTATCGCAGAAGAATGTAAGAGTTTGCCACATACATCTTTGTGACCTCCTCCTGGAAAGATGCGAGAGTCGAGCTAAGAATGAAAAAAAAAAAAAGAAAAAATACATACCGCGAGATACATCAGAATGAATGAATAAAAGAAGGAGAGGGAATAGAGCGAAAATTTAAAGATCCCTTTTGGCATTGGAGATGATTCTTTCTGCTTTCTCATTCTCGTTATTTTTCGCTCCTGGATAAAGCGCGAGTAACATCACCGCGAGCTTTCTCGTCCCTCGCCCTGGCAACGATGAAGGAAGAAGAAAAATGAGAAAAAAAAAATATTTGCAAAAAACCAACCGCCCTATCCAACGACCGTTTGAGAGTAGAGCGACAATAATAATACACGCGGTGAGCGAAATGCTTTGCCTACAAACCTTGCGAAACAGCATCTCTCTCTCTCTCTCTCTCTTTCTTTCTCTCCCTCTATCTAGCTCTCTCTCTCTCTCTCTCTCTCCTCTAGAGATTTTCCAAGCTCTTCCGTTTCGAAAAGCAATTTAGCCGAAGTCTCTCGAATCACCAGAGGCTGTGAGCGCGGTCTCTCGTCACTTTATGTACACCCTCGCGAAAGAATGTATATGTATATCGATCTCGTTTGGCTCGTTTCATTCCGAATTCTCTGCACACCCCTGCCGTGTTTTTTTTCCATTCTCGCGCGTTTTCACGCTAACGAGAATTTTAAAGAGTGAAATAGCCGCAGCAGCAGCGCTAACAAGTTGTATCTCTTCTCCATGAGTCATCCATCGTGCGGTGGCTCACGTGGAGCTTTCTAAATCCCGCCCGTCATCGTTAGCCATAAATTTGCAGGTTTTTCACATGAAAATTGCGGTTCGAGGACGTAAAAATTCCCTGGTTTTCATCTTCGATGAATTGTCCTTGCCTCGTCGCCTGATTACCTGTAGGGTGTTCGAAGACGATAACCAAAAAATGACTATATATAGGAGTAAAACTTACACACTTTTCAATGAGAAATATGAAATTGCAATAAAAAGTATTCCATTTGAAAAACAAAAGTTAGGCCTTATAATGGGCCCAGCAGAAGCCCCGGACCTAAAAATTGAGATGCTCATCTGATGTCCCCCTTCATATGCAACAACTTTTGTGCAAAACATGTTTCAATGTAATGCTTAGTTGCCGATATTTTTGAGCATATTTTTTAAAATGGGTCAACCTTTATTATGTATGAACGCTTTCGCTCATCAGATCTCTGTTTATGAACTAAAACCTCAGTAGATTTATTTAAATCTGGGTAAATCTGACGGAGCTCTCGGTAGATCTAATTGAAATCTCCTGATAAATCTAAGATTTTACAAAATTTAGATCTACGTAGATCTGACCTACTTTTCGGTTGATGTGTCGATCCATATCTATAAAAGAGGGTTTTAGTAATAGAACGATAATGCAAAAAATATACGTAACGCTAAAGTTTTCGAAGGTTAAGACATGTATTCATCGGACATACCTCTTCATCTTGTTTCGACCAGCAACGGTGTAGAGCCCCGAGCTATATCCCTCCAAGTCAAAGCTACCCCTGTTCGCTAATTCCGCATTAAGCCTGAGGGGAATTTCGTCACGTTTGATTCTCGGCCGGTGAATCGATCGTCTTCCACCCTTTACGATCGTCCATACCTCATGTACACCCGCCCTTGGGAGTTTCTTCGTGAATTCAAACTTCACCATACGGCAGTATATTATTTGTCTGTACGTTGTTGCATGATACGAGAGATCGCATGGGGGTTCGAATGATCCATAGTGAGGCAAACTTGAGACTTGCGGTACCCCCCTTGTTTCGCGTTGGTATACGCCGAGCGTTGTCAGTGCCCGAAGTGTTACCATGTAGAGACACGTCGACGAAAGTTGGCTTATATATACCGTATATGTATACGTGTATGTGTTTATACAGCCGAGTGTAGATGTATTGCATATAGAAGAGACAAGCCTGTGGTAGAGTGACTGGAGGCTTGAAGGGTGGAGATGGTGTGGTGTTACGTGAGTTGAGCGTGTCGAGGATGCAAAAGGAACGTCTCCCGAACTCTCTCTCCTCTATCTCGCCATCTCACTCTCTTCCCCGTTTCTCTTTCTTTCTCTTTTTCTCTCTCTCTCTTTTCAACCCTTTCTGCCGCTGTACCCTCTATCTTCTACCTCGATAAGAAACCTTGTTCGAAACGCCTGAGAGGTTGAACGACCCTGCTACGATGTACATTCTACTATAGCGTTCAAGTACGTGGACTGTATTACACGCGCACACACACACACGCATATATATATACATTATATACAGCAATACCGTTCGTTTCATCTTCGTTTATCACTCTTTGTGTGTCTCTCGCTCTCCTCGTCTTTATTCGCCCTAGCGAGGTTGAAAACTTTCATCCCCTTTTCCGCTGTATAGAACAGCATGTCACCGTGTCTTCTGTACACTTTTGTTTTTCCACGTGCTCTAATTACGTTTAATACGTGTACTGAGATAAAGTAAGCAATAAGAACTATTGAATTGACGTTGAATAACATCTCAATGAGATGTTATTCAACGTCATCTTCGTTCAAGAGAACGAAAAATCTTGTTAATTCAAGTATGACGAACAAATTTGCCGAAGAAAAACTTTGCTTCACAATCGGGAAAAAAAGATATTGAATGTTGAAATGAGAAAAATATAGGCGAAAAGCAATTTATGCTAGTCGGCCACTGAAACTTTGCGAGAAACTTTGGCAACGGAGAACTTTTAAAGCGTGGATGTAAAAAAAAAAAAAAACACCGCACGCAAACCAGGTTTTCATTGTATCTTTGACAAATTTAACTATGTGTATAGTTATATCTTTTGTTGTCATTATAACTTAAAGCAACGTTGCACAACGATATGATGTAATATTGTTAAGGGTACCACAATCGCGTAGTCATTTCAACTAAAAACTCGATTTTATAGATACTATTTTTTCAACACTGACTTCACTAAAAATTTATCGTTACTATATGTTCATGCGAGTTCTTAACGCTGACTGATTGGTCATAGCCAAGAGTGAATAGTTGAAACAACAAATAATGGAGTTGTCGAAGCCATATTATCGAGTTACATAGATATACACAATTTGTTCTGTGAATTCAAAAAATGAAGTGGAGGTCTTTTTTAATCATAAATTCATGATTTCCATTATAATTTTTTTTCTCTCAGTGTACTTAATTTGGGTTATCGATAACGTTTCAGTATTCACGTATGCTCTGATATCAAAAATGGAGGAATTTTCGTATCGCCACATAATCTATTTTTGAGCCAGGGTGAATCAAAGATAATTTTGTTATAATCCGCGATCTCCCACATGCGTTGGGTACATTAATTATGGGAGCAAAAAAATGGAATTCGGCTCGGTGCATTGTGTATGTTGAATGGACCTACTATATCGAACCGTTTTTTTTTCCGAAACTTTTGTCGGGGAAAAAAAGCACGCGCGGGAAGTTACCGATCGGGAAAGATAGGGTCGAGAAGTTTTCCTCGCGTTTTTTTTTTCTGTTCGGCATGAATGTCACTCGCGCCCCTCGCGTTGCTTTCGTTCGTCTCATTCGATTGCATCATGCTTCCCCGCATTCATTCGATCTTTTCTTCATTTTTTTCTCTCTCTCTCTTTCACTTTCTTAAAAAAAAGTGATTACTTCCTCTTCGCTGCATTTTTTTTTTCATTTTGTTTTTCAATCTTCGCCAATTTCCTGTGCTACGGAGTAGCAAGGTGCGTTTTTGTCGGTAGTTGATTCTCGGCACGGTCGGCGGATAAATCTCGCGAGAACAGGATATAGTATATCGATGCTTAAATTCCAAAAGGGCGTATAAGCTATGCTTATACATAACTGACACGCCCCTTTGGCATTAGTCCATCGATATGTATGTATATTTATATATAAGACAACCAGAAATTGTTCATGGAAGGGTGTGCAGGAAAAATTGGCTAGCAGGCAGGATGAACGGAGACGTTTAGGGGAAAAAAAAAAAAAAACAAAGTACACCATGTGTACCTTTTCTGGATTCTATGCGCAGTTTCGCGAGACCATTTTTCATGGTGCAGCACCCTGTGATGAATTAAAAATGGACTCACGGTCGATTCGAACGCAATTTATCCAAACGGAACAAAAATTATTTTCATCCGACAAAAGGTAGGTATGGTCATTGTGAATGGCTGAATTGCAGCATTAATAAATTTTCGTCGATCCAAATGAGACATGTTCCAGTGAAATTTAATAGTATTAAAATTGAATTACGAAATTTTCTATCGGTGTCGGAGGGTCGCGCGATGGTAAACCCTAAAAGTCACGCGATTCACGCGTCGATCTCTTTCGTTCCGTTCGCGGACCCTCGACGCTCAACACCGTGATAACATATGCGTCTTTAACTCGACAATTTCCCACTGCCTTATAATTAACATAATGAGCATCATCCCCCATTCGCCCCGCCGTATTTTCCAGTCTAATTCGACGTTTTTATGGAAATTTCGTTCTTACATCAGATTTATCGTGAATAAAAGAGCTTTGCATGTATTATATCACTGCACCGATTGTACAAAAGACCCGTTTCTCGTGTGAATTCTTCGTTCGTCATATTTTTCGTAAGCTGACGGTTCGTGAAGCGGACATAAAAGCCAAAGGGCGCTCGTATCATAAGCCCGTGATCCAGCTCCTCCTTCGGCTGCTTGTATCGTGACTACCCTCAATAATCGTACATTATATTCACGAGTAAAGAAAAAGAAGAAAAAAAAAAAAAAAAAAAATGCCATCACCCACAAAGCGCAAATGGGCAAGAAGCCTTGGGCTTGTCGAGACGCGCCAACGGCGTCGTCGCCCCTTCGCGCTGGAATTCGTCGGCGACTCTGCGTCGCGTCACGCGTGGCTTCGTTCCTGCTCTTCTCATCTTTTTTTTTCCTCCCTCGATACGATTTTCCGCGCCGGATTTTCCGGCCTCGTTTGTTTCATTTGAAACGAAGCGCCAGCATCCACGAAGATTCATTCGATCGCTTCGACTCGACCATTCTTTTCCTGCTTCCTATCTCTCTCTCTCTCTCTCTCTCTCTCTCTCTCTCTCTGTCTCTTGCTAGCACACTGCAAGGTTAAACCTCCTCAAGACGAACATCAGCATCAGCATTGCCCTCAAATGATGTTCCTCCTTGCTCTTCCTATCTCGTTTCGCGTCTTTCTCTCCCGCCATTATTTCCCTCTCGATATCCCCTTCTTCATTACACACAAACCCTCTTTCTTTCGTTCCCTTTTTTTTCACTACCTTCTATACCCCTCATTCTTCGTCTCTCACAGCGCGTACTTTGTCTAGCAGCGTTTATTTCTTCGTTCCTCTTTTCTTCTGTTCTTTTTTACCTCCTCGTTCGAAGCACCGGGTTGTCGTACTTAAACGGCACCAAGCACTGTATGTACGCCTCTCGCCATCTCTTCTTTCGCCCGATCTCTTCCATCCCTCGACGCATCCATATACGTTATATCCTGTACGTACATGTATACATATATACATATATACGTATATAGATAGAGAGGATACATAGCCGACAAAATTACTTCTGCAAGAGCTGGTAAAGCGAGCTCTTCTGAATGGCCGCAGTTTCTACCTCCATGCCCACCATCATCGAGCCCCTGGTATATTAGCGCACGGAACGACAAGACACGAGCTCGCTGTACCTTTTTCTCCTTCTTCGTTCTCCTTCTCCTGGCCGCTATCGCGTTCTCTTGATGTCCCACCTCGTTACAAGATTCCAACGAGGATTCTTCTATACCGCGGTATCGCTATCGTCAATTTCGCTGCCAGAAAACGACTCCGCGCTTCTCTGCTCCTCCATCTCTATCTCTCTTTCTCTCGGTTTTTTACATCCTCCCCCGTCGTCGTTCCGCTAGTTCTTGGCTTCGGGATCGTTAAAAATTGATTTGCGGAGAATATAAAGTGGTTATTTTCTATCGTCGATGTATCGGGACGATCGTAAAATACGAAAAAGCGTCTCGGAGTTTTATCGCTGTACCGATAATATCGCGATTCTCGTCAAGGAGAGGCAGTCGCTTATCGGCAGCTCTCCTTCAGTATCTATTATTTTTACGAACAATAAGATTTACTTGACCGGCTTTTTCTTTCAGCTTAAATTGTAAATGTATACGAAAAATAAAAATTACCATGTGGAAAGTTCCTGGGAGGTATTGCACACATTCTGGCAGCTGTCGGTACGGGGGATGTTTTTTTTTTTTTCAGTGCATTATCATCGATAACATAGGGAGACGCTAAGAATATAAGTGTGCAAAAAAGATGAAAATTTTTTTAAAAAAATCGCGACTGAAAAATGGAAACTATAAATAAAAAAGAATTGAGCAATAAACTTTAAAAGGTATAAAATAAATGTTTAAAATTAAGGGATTTCGGCTCATCGGGAGTGTTTTAAAAAGCCCTCGCGTAGACTCAGAGCATGCCGTTTGATTCATCCTGAGATCTCAATTATTTTTACCCAAAAGAGCACTTTAAAAATCGGTGATTTTGAGTCCTATGGGGTGTGTATGACAAAATTGGCGAAAAATGAAGGTATCTCGATGAACCAAGCGCCATTTTTAAGCTCAGACGCTTGTGAAAATAATGAGCACTGGCCAGAGTTTCAACTCTTCCGGGAAGAAGACTCACATCTATTTTAGTGAACGCATACAATTTTGAGAAATGAAAAAAATGTTTAATATTTCGTTTTTTTTTTTTTTTTTCGTTTTCATGGAATTCTTGAGATTCCGAAAAAAGAGTGAGAAAAAAAATGTCTACATTTTTTGCTCACACTTTTTCGAAAACCTGAAAATATCCAAATTTCAAATGCCCATTACGTGGCGAGAATCATCAAGGTGAGAATCATGAATGGGCTTATGAAATTTAGGATTAAAAAAAAAAAAAATGGTTCAACATTAAAAAGAAGCAAAACTCACAATATCGATCTAAAGGATAAAGACAAGAAGTTGCATATTGAAATACGTTCATAGCTTTCTCATAATTTTTGCACATACATTTAGCACCTTCTCTGTAAGTACGAGGAAGCTAAAAATGAGCGAGCCAATTGCTCATCGGTGAATAGTTAAAATTTATTATGAAACGATATGCAAGTTTCACGTTGCATCTTCTGTTTCAATTGGCAGAATTAATTTTTTTCTTTTCCAATTGACATACAAATTATTTTTATAGCTAAGGTAATGTATTTTTTTTAGTAATATTATTGTTGCATTCTTAGCATGAGATGTTATTCGGTGTATACTGCATATTTCCATCTACTGTGTATTTTTCTTTCTTCAGTCAGCTTCTGCTCAATCCAAACAGGTCGGCGAGCGTATATATAGGGGTGAACATCGATAGAACCCTCTAACCCCCTCGACGAATCAACGATTCCTTTGACTGTCTCTCCTTTTCTCTCTCTCTCTCTCTCTCTCTCTCTCTCTCTCTCTCTCTCTCTCCTGCGATAACACACATACACATCTCAAACAGTCGATGCTACCGATATCCCTCTTATTTCAGAGCCAACAGGAGTTTAGGTATACAGTATGTCAAAGCTTGGGGTGTTTCACCTAAGAGTTGTGGTCCTGTATGTATATATCTGGGGGCAACTCCTGGTTAACGAGAAGCACACGGTTCACCTTTCGATGTATTGCACGATGGAGAGACAGAAAGGAGGAGAGAGAGAGAGAGAGAGAGAGAAAAAGAGAAAGAGAAAGACAGTATAGAGTCCATGCTTACCTTCGTATTGTTTTGATTGACATATGTAGCAGTAGAATGTATACGAATCCGAAGTTACAGGAGTATCAAAAACGTAGCATATATATAGTTCGTAGAGATGAAGAGGACACATCTAACCGTAGGGTGCCTTGCGACACTAATTTCATTAACGTCAGTTCGAAACTACGTTGGTTATATTCATTATCGAGATGGAAGTTTGAGATCGAAGCTATCGAGTTGAAATAGTTATATAGATTGGATGGAAGTGCCGAATGAGTGATTGGCGAATACGCTGTCCGGCAGGATATTCAAAGTGTAATTGTACAATTAAATTTAGTCATTGACCAAAGAGAATTGATGATTGACCCCTTTGCGATCAAACAATTGACAAGATCGCAGTTTGTATTTTCTTTTTCCATAAAAATATATAAATATCGTTATATTATATCGAATATCGTTATACTTGGCATTATACATATATTACGTGGAAATTTGTTTTCATAAATATATATTTAAAAAAAACCGTGAAAATATGAAAATTACATTTTGCCTTCTTATTGTCTTTTCTCGCATAAAAAGCTCCTCTTATGAGCAACACACGGGGTTTCTTAAAAATTGTTTGCTTCTTCATGGAGGGACTTTGCGATCAAGATAGAATAATCGAGGCGTAATCAACAAGCTTATAATTTTTACAGGTTTTTTTTTTTTAATTTGGTTCTTTAAGATTATCAGAAAAATCGAATGTACCTTTCTCGGTAGAGTTGTAATTTGGTCGGCTCGTTTGTTAATGCTCGAATGCCCGTAGAGATGTTATTGGGTTATGAAGTTTCGGGTAGAATTGCCTTTTTCTTTGAACGTATACGAGTGAAAAGCTCGACGGTAGATTTGTAGCCTTTAATTACATCGCATATTAGATATCGTATTTTTCTCTTCTACTCAATCGATATTGATGCTCTCCGTGGCTTAGTTCCGCTGCGCCACGTTATTTTATCCGCAAATCGATGAGTCTCGTTGTGTGGTACGAATCAATCTAAGAATAATATAATGAGCGCCGTTGACAGGGTTGGGGTTACGTTTCCTTTTTCTTTTTTTTCCGAGATGCGAGATTGATCTCTACGGTACTCTCGTCAAAGAGACCATGTATATTCCATGTAACTTACCGATTGAATGTGAGAGCTGCGTTGAGACAGATGTCAAAACGCGTGAAAAGAAGAGACGTGGAGTAGGCGCTCATGGGGAGCAAAGAAAGCCTGCTTTGATGCTCCTCTCTCGCTTTCTGAGGCTCGTGGGAAGCTCATTGAGACCACTGCAAGACGCGGTTGGATATAAAGAATGTCAGAGGTGCTTGGGATCTTTCGTGTGCTCTATGGCACGTGCACATTCTACAAAATTCTCGTTCAGCTTCTCTCTCTCTCTCCTCTCTCTCTCTCTCTCTCTCTTTCTCTCTCTCTCTCCCTCTCCGTCCTATCTGTGAGTCCTCGCTCGATTCTCTCGCTTATATTTATTTCCCTCCCCGAGGGATATGACTCGCGCTTTCAATTGCCTTGGGATTTATAAGAAGAGAGAAAGGCGAGGAAGAGAAGACGAGAGCTAGAGGCAACAATTACGAATATTGACTACCGTTGGTGTTGCTGCTACAGCATGAGACCTGATGCCATTCATTTTCATCTGCACGAGAAATTATTTGCGCTCGTCATCATCTATACGTGCTCTTTTTCTTACTCTCCCTTTCTTCTTTCGTCATCTCAGTCCTTTCTTTCTCTTTTGCGTGGGTGCAGAGACAAAAGTTTCTTGTTTCTTACGTAACCTTACCTTCCCCTCCCTCTCCTTTTTCCTATTATAAATTTCATGCCAACTAACGGATACGAAAGAATAGAGAGAGAGAGAGAGAGAGAGAGAGAGAGAAGGAAGGGGGGGGGGGGAGATCACAAATGGGAAGTGATGAGAATGGGAAACAGAGAACGAGGTTGCAAGAGTAAAAAGGATATTATGTTGCTGGCGAAGAGTCGCTAATGAGCTCTCTTGCCATTTTCCTTGTAACAGAGTTCGTCATACAATGTATATGTACGGTACAAGCTTTTGGCGACTGGTGTACCATTAAGTCTCGCATATCTTCTGCAAGCTTTGCCATTCAACTCTGTATGTATGTTTTATATACCTCTCTTTCTCTCCTGCACACACACACACACACACACACACACACACACACACACACACACACACAGAAAGAGAAAGAGAGAGAGAGTACGAAGTTTCGCGAAACACCTCGAATATATTTTCCACGATGCACTCCCGTTACTCATGAAATTTTCTTCAAATGACAGTTCGATATTTAATTAGCATCACGTCGTTAACTTTTGTCCGTAAAAATTTCACGAAAAGTCTTCAACGGATATGTTGTGTTCCATGTTCTTGATATTCCTGACGTCAATGGTAAAATAATATATCTTGGAAAAAATATTCATAGATATTTATAACTATTGTAACATTCGAGCGGTACGAAATAATTTTTTTTTTTTATCAAAAAATAAATAACTCGAAATAACGGATAGCAGTCGGATGCGTGTTCCTTGTATACACGGCTCCGGCGGTCTCCGAAGTGAAGCAATATTGGTCGCAGCCAATAGGGGGATCGGTGACCGCTTAGCCGTGCACTATATGGCTTGCTCGCCAGCTACCGAGCGAGAGACGGGTTTTCCGAGTTTCTGATGATAATACAACCGAAACTCCGTAAAATATGGTCCCCTGTAGCAGCCGGGATTTTCGCAGTTTCCCTGTACCCCACGTTCAAATGCGTTATAGCAGTGCATTATAGGAAAGAGTTGCTATGGACAACACTCGAGGGGGGGGGGGGGGGGGGGGGGGGGCTCAAAGAAAAAAGAATGGGAATGGTGGAGGTCAGAGACGTAAAATCCCGAAAAGAGTATACGATGGAATACACTAATAATAAATGAATAACTCAAACCGCCTCTTATTTTTTTATTGAAATGACTTTTTACCACTTCTTTTCATATTAGCGGGAAAGATGGAGAAAAAATTGTTCGGCCAATCGACTTTTTCTGGAGTTTTCACCTACATAATTGTAAATTTTATTGTATGTTTAGCAGCGTAAGTGCATTTAAATGAAACCAAAGCACATTCTTGTGGGCATTCATCGCTGAATCGAAGCTTTGAATGCAGTATTTGTTTGTTTTTCTCTTTTTTTTTCGCTTTTATCCCCTCGTCTCTCGTCGTATCTTGATTCAAATTCTTCACAACATTTTCAACTTTATCAGCGTGTAGCTTATATCGGGGGCCGTTACTCTCGTTATCGAGTAAAAGCTACTCGTTATCTCTCTCCCCAAGTTTTTTTCCAAGGGTGTATATCCGCGTATGATATCGTTCTATCATTTTTTTTTGCCTCTGCATTGCAGTCTCGTTTGGATCCGACAAGTGGCGTGCTCAAGTGCCGTTGAAAAATACGTAAAGCGTGGACCAACCACATCGTAATATTCACATTTTTCGTTCGAGCAAAGGAAAACCAGTACAAACAGTCACGGTATAGCGATATGGGGCGTTCGTTTATTTCAAGAGGTCATTCCACGTTTGAGAATATCTTTTCTCTCTTATATCCTCTGGGGATTTTTCACTGTTACCGCCTCTTCTGTTCTAATAAAAATGGGCTTTTTCTCCTGCTTTGTCTGTTCTCTCTCTCTCTCTCTCTCTCTTTCTCTCTCTCTCTCTTTCTCTTTCTCTTTCTCTCTCAATCGCTCTTCCTCGAGTTTTCTCTTCTAGCCCATTGCAGGTTTTCTTGAGATAAGCTTCATACTCCGTCAGAGATTATGATGTATATATATTCTTTTGTCTTGAATTCATGAGTCCACTCGTCCTCAGAGTTTTCCTTCCTTCGAGCCAAGACCACGCCCTTATTAATATCCGTAACATTTGTCGAGCCAAATATTCCTAGACATATTTTTCTTCTCCCTCTCGAACTTGTGTGTAACGAGATAATTTCACTCATTTATGTTCGCTCCTTGTATTTTCCTCGCAGACTCTTTTTCTCTTTCCCTACCTGTGCAATGAGTCGACACTGTCGTTATTGTTATTATATACTTTAATATCCTGCTTCGCTTGATGGATACGTAAGAAATACTTGCTTGTTCCTAATAGATAACCTCCTGTATATTTCATTTTTGCTTCGTCATAGAGGAAGCTTTGCGATGGTGCAAGAAAAAAGTTTGAGATTTTAATGCTAATGTTATCAAAATATCTGCAAAGCGTTGAGAAATCATATTTATATTTTTCGAATATTACTGAAGCAAGCGTGAGCAAACTTTGCACACGAATTAATTTTTTTTATTATTGAAAGTTCCGCCACAATCTATAACGGGCGTCCCATTTTACATAATTTTTAATTTTTCCAAAAATGTCTGTGATCGCTGTAAATTTCGTAGATGTTGATTTGTCGACTCGAAATATTTACGCAAATAGGTCAGTGGACAAAGATGTTCGGTACTGAATTTAGCCCGATTTTGCTTTTTTTTTAAATTGTATATTTTTATTGTTTTTACAATAATTGCGCAGAATTGTTTCGTTCAAATTATTTTTTTTTATTATTAATCCGTTATTAGTGCGTCATTCTTTGAACATACTTGGTTTTCTAATTCTCTGTGTAAGGAAGAATAGATAATAGAGATCAGAAGAGCATTTATGAAAGCAGAGAGAGAGAAAGAGAGAGAGAGAGAGAGAGAGAGAGAGAGAGAGAGAGAGAGAGAGAGAGAGAGAGAGAGAGAGAGAGAGAGAGAGAGAGAGAGAGAGAGGGAGAGAGAGAGAGAGAGAGAGAGAGAGAAATAGAGAGAGAGAGAGAGAGAGAGAAAGAGAGAGCGATGGTAGACGGAACCCTCTGAGCTTGTCGCCGGACGTTTCTACTTCTCGCAATGTGATAACCGCGCGACATTTCCGGAACGCAGAGGGGTCGTGTGTATTCTGTGAGTCAGATAAGGCCGACCTAGGCTAGGGTGGACACAAGGTGAATGTGCTCTCCCATGTATATAGAGTACGATCCCGATTTTCTTCCACCTGGAGGGAGCACTGGAAAAAAATCGGGGTTCCGCTAAGAGGCGTTTATAGCGTTTGGTGAGGAAGTTCATATGTGGCGCTTGTTGTCTGTGTAGCAGGTTGCAGTAATGAATCGTTGGTTACAGGTTAGATACTTCCCCGTTTTCGGATAAATAGTGGGGGCACATATTTAGGAGAATGGAAGAAAATCGGAGTGCAAAAAAATCGGGATCGCACTGTACCATAATCCTATCATTGCCATATATAGATATAGATATATAATATATATATATATATATATATACGCTGTGCAGTTCTGGGCCACAGAAAACGTCGAGTCGCTCGACAAGTGCTCGGTGCTATACAGGGGTCGTGCTGGCGCTTATGAGAGCGACATTACGACCTCTCCTTTTTTCTCCCTATACACACGATCTTTTATCTCTGGCAAAAATCTCGGTTTTTTTTTTTTTTTTCGTTTCTCTTTTCCTTTCTTATTTCAATGCTTTACGGGGGAATTGGCGGTTTTCGAACCTTTTTATTTTTCCTCCTTCTGAATTCATTTTCGCTACGTTATGCTCTAAAAGCAAAAGAAAGCTCACTTACCGATGGTAGTGGACGCGCGGTTGGTGTGTGGCACCAGCGATCTCCCAAGTTAAGCAGCAATGGTCGGGGCCTCTACTTGGATGGGTGACCGCTTAGCCGTGCACTGGCTTGGCGTTCCGACTACCGAGCTGAAGTTAATTTTACTGAAATTCTGATGGTAGTATATCGCAAACTCAGTAAAAATAAGACCGTCTGTATCGGCATGGGTTTTCCGCAGTTTTCCCATGTTCACGGCAAATGCGATACAGTGTAACTAAGTAGCAGCTGCGGAACCTACGGAAGTTAGGTGAGCTTAGCAAAGTGCGGGTAGGGAGTGATAGGAGGAATCAAATGGAAAAAGGGTAATACGTGAAAACCCGCAAGGGTTTGAACACACAAATAAAAAAAAGCTCACTTTGACAATACGGAAACTGATTGAAATTTTTCAAACGTTGCGAGAGCTTGGGAGTTGTACGCGAAATTTATTGATCTGTTTTTAAAATTTAATTTAATAACATACCCACAAGATTGAGGCAGCATCGGTGTCTGTGAGTGTCCGTTTCAGGGTTGAGCGTCTTATATATCCCTTCGTTTTTTTAACTTTGTTAAGATGTAAATATGGACTATCGACCCAATCATTCCATAATGGACAGGCTGATAATTAAAAACTTACACGCTAAGATTAACTGCTTTTTCTAATCGTAAAGCTTTTATTTTTTCAGCGATCACAAACCTACGGTCTATTTACCCCGAAGTTTGAAAATTAAACATTTTATTTATTATCGTCTTTTACCCCCGAAACGTTTTTACAGGCCCTAATGTATTCACAGAAATGACGGGGAACTTAATTGTTGTATAAAAGCATAAATATTCAAGTTTTCAACGTCAGAAATTTCGATCAAAATTATTTTATATCATCAGATTCAAGATGTTTAATGCAAAACTAGGAAATTTCCAGAGAGCGACGTTTGAAAATCGAGTTATATCAGAAATGCCTCAGTAGAGAAATAGCACAGCATTCATACGTTACAAGCGTATATACTTAATATTGGACAAGAGACAGGTGACGTCTTCAGATTTTCTGACATACTACCGTAAAATACGATTCCCTCGGTACAAAAGTGACATCGGCCTCAGGATTGACTGAAATTTCAATTTTATTATTAAACGTGCAGCCCAGTGTTATTTTAAATTGCTCGATACAGTTTTGATTAGGTCTCAGCCCCGATTTCGTTGAAACTTTTTATTTCCTTGTTTTGTGATCCTGGACGTTTTATATTGCTTCGCCATATTTTTTTCTTTAGCCATTAAATCTTTGGTATTTTCCTAAAATCTTTCAATTTAGGCATGGAACTTTTGGGCGGATTCCTTGAGCCATTTATTTTGTAATCATACTTGCTTTTTTTAACTAATAAAGTATTGTCTTTGGTGCTAAAGTCCACAGTACTCGAAGCTTAATTTTTCTTCAAAATCTATGATAGATAATTATTTATCAATTATAGTCGGCAATCAATTTGAGCCAAAGAACTCAATTAATTCTCGTAACGAAATGTACGAAAAACAATCATTTTTGGCACAGAAAAATATCTTTTGAATTACTGATTAATATATTAGGGCTTTATGGCCCACTATAGTGCCTATTTTTGTTACGAAAATTGACGCGTCTGGATGGCTAAAAAACTCGTCTACAAGTATAAGTATAAAGATCGAATGCTGTTACGTTGGCTTGAAGCCAAACAAACTTTTTAAATGCCTATACCCAATATTAAGTGCAGTGAGCGTTCAGTTTCAAGCAAATATTCATACGAAATTTTATTGACGGAATTTATAAAAAAAATTCGGCGAGGATCGAATCGCTATACGTATAGAAATATTCTTAAGCCAATGAACACTTTTTTCTATAAATTTTTCTGTCTCTCTGTTCCATTTTTTCGTGTCTGCCTCAGTCGTTGTACATTTTATTTTTTTTTTTTGTAAACCCACGAGACAGAATACCACGAGTGATATGAAAATTTTAGCGCCTTTAATTCAGCCAATATCACATACTCACCGTATCTCCTCACCGCGTTTCTTTTCATTTTTTTTTTTTTTTTCAATCTTTCATGCCGCTCTTTTGTCCAGTGTTCATCATGTGCGAAGTCCGTCCGTCGTGCGACACCGGCAAATTTGCCTCAAAAACCTGTCCCCCGTCCGGCTCAAGAGAAATAGGCAATGTAATATTCACTCGCTGTGTCACCGCGGTGTGTGCAGATTTGCGAGGTGTATAAGAGCAGTGCTCGCATGTGGCCAGGACAGAGTTATCAGACGAGAAAAAAAAAAGACGAATCCGCACACGTGTTGTACACCCCCGTGTCACGTTATAACGTCATGTTCCACTGTTTTTCGCTCCAGGGAGTGTGAGCTTTGGTTTTCGTTTCGTCTTTTTTTCTTTCTTATTTTTTCCTGTCACTGCGTAAATAAACAAAAGTCCTCGAGCTCGCCAGTTTCACAGTAATACCGAAATCTTCGCGTTACACTACACGTTTACGACGATAATTGGAATTTTTTGTTTTTCCGAGTTTCTATATCTCTTTTGTCATTGATACGAATTTAATGCCGTCGCGTGTGTGTTCCTCATTCGGACGGGAAGCTCCGATGAGATTGGTTCGTCAAAAAAAGACTGAAAAAAAAAACCGATACTTTCGTTATTTCGTGACTCGTGAATAAATTAATTGTTATTCGCTTAACGGAACTCTCGATGACGCCTGGCTTCATTTCCGCATTATATAGTGTTATAGAGTTTGACAAAACAGCGGATTGATATAACGAACGTAACGACCGTACTTCTACGATTTTTAATTGCAGAACAACGCGCGACGTTGTTCCCCGATAGGGGAGAGCGAGGTTTATGTGGCCATATGCGAGGCAATGTCATCATTTCAAATATTTTGAATTACTTTACAAAATTATGTACTCCGGCAGCATGAACGATTCGATAGTTCGAAAAAGAAGATCTGACGATTTTATTTCACGCTATGAGAACTGATAATTTCGGCCAACTATTAACTATCAATATCAAGTCAATATTATATACTCCATATGTTAATTGAATATCAGATACATACAATTCCCTATTTTAATCATTCAGATGCCCGAGTGCTTGAATGCTTCCATAGTCGTTATCACTTTAGCCCCATAGGATCACTTTACCCTGCAGGCAGGGTGCAGTCATTATTTTGTAGGCTCGGTTTATATTCATGATGACACATTTATTTGCCTAAAAATATCGGATCTGATCATCGAACATGATTTCCCAAAGATACAAACAACAAAATGGATACGAAAAAATTAAGCCTGTAGCTGGATATTTGTTATTACGTATGGCTTAATGAAGTTTCGAGTGTCCGCTTTGCTTCATATTGTCACCCATATATCCGCGGTACAATTCGTCATCAGGCCCAGAGAAGCCTTGAGAATCAGCAGAGTTGAGATAAAAGATCGGGACTCGGTAGAAAATCGCCTAAAGAGCAGAGCGATGGAAATCGATCGAACGATTTACTGAAACGTGGGAGGTTTCTCCACAGGCATAAAAATGATCCCTGATTCCTCAAACGTGCGGGTTTAAAATTATTTTTTTTTTCTCGTCGAAACAGCTCGACCGTCCTCTTATTATAATTGCGCTCTTTTTTATTCTCCCCCCTCACGGTAATCCCTTATGGAGCATCTAATTTTTTTTCTCGCAATTTCATGGGGCGCTTTTCCTCGGTTCTTGTTCTCGAAAGCTCTCGGAAAAAAGCTGTTCCGGAAGAACGAGGCATCGGGAAGCGCGTCATGAATATTTCACGGGGCGTATTTCAGCTCCCGTCGCGAATATTAACGTTACATCAGCGTTCGAGGGAAACTTTTGGGCGACGAAAGCGCGGCGATGTGCCTGCTGCTTCAGGAAAAAAAAAAGTACAATAAAGGTTTATTTTTCTTTATCTGCGAACAGAGGAAACCGGGGTTAGATATGCCAGTTTTGGTGCGAATAATTTTTCCATTTATCCGCTTCGTTGCAGGGAAAAACGAATGTAAGCCCAATAATTTTGCGTTTAGCTTTTAAGAAAAGGAGTCTGAGAGTCCGTGGCAATGGTCAAGGTATGCCAAGCAACACTTTGTTATATTTTCATTTCACTCCATCGAGTCGAAAGGATATTTTGGTATCAGAGCTAACCGCGACGGCAGTGAACGCGCAGTCGATGCGCGGCTCCGCGGTAATCTCCGATGTTACGCAATATTGATCGAGGCCAATACTGGGATCGGTGATCGCTTAGCCGTGAACCGGTTTGCCCCCCGATCATCGAGCGGGAGACAGTGTTTCCGAGTTTTCGATGATAAGTACAACTGAAACTCGGTAAAGTATAGCTGTCTGTATTTCGGCCCGGTTTTTCGCAGTTTCCCTGTGCCCTCGTGTAAATGCGATACAATAGTGCATTGGAAAAAAATAGCTGCGGACAAGACAAGCAACGAAATAATTGAATATGAAAATTGAGAGAGGCAAGGGAGATACGTAAAAGTCGAAAGAGGCCGCACGATTGGCAAACTAATGATTAAAAATTTGAAAAAAAATAATAGCAGAGCTGACAAAAACGCAAATAATGCTCAGTAGACTGTTGATGAAAAAAGTTGTACCTCCCTCTCTCTCTTTCGCTCTCTCTCTTTCTCTCTCTCTCTCTCTCTCTCTCTCTCTCTCTCTCTCTCTCTATCTATTCTCTGTCAAGAGAAGCGAGTGTGCACTGTGTGAACGAGCTCAAGTTGGATTCAGTTGACATCACTATATGAAGCAAAATGGTAGAGAGCTCTACCATCCTCTCGTATTCAACTTTTCCTCCCCATGCTGTCCATCTCTCTTCTTCACTCCCGCTGCGCTATTTTAGAATGCGCTGCGCATAATAGTGTATCTACCGGCGTATACTCTCCGGCATTCTGATTCTATTAAGATCGCAGGACGCGTTACCTACCAGTGTCGACGTTCACCGTGGGATAAAGGATACCCTCCCCGACGTTGACTCGTACCAACCCTCATCTCATCCTACCCCTTATAACCCCCATGGCAGTATACTCCGTACACCATTTGATATTCAGGTCTCTCTTACATCACGCAGACGTCATACAAATACACGCGCGCGTGCACACACACACACACACACACACGCACACACACGCACATACACATAAACACGCACGCACACACAATTGTACACGTGCTAATTCGCCATGTTTACTCGTATCATACGCGTGACATGCTGATGTGGAAAAATATTCATACAGACATTCCGGATTTGTCAAGGATTATCATTTAATATCCTGGATTTGGTATATATTCGCATTATCCTTGGTTCCCTTTCATCCTCGCTTTTATATAGTACGTGAAATTACACGTTTTACAATCTCGACAACGTTCTTCAAAGTTTATAATTGAGTCCCGAGAGTTGAATATATTCTCTTTGAGAATACGATCTGTGCATAGTTTAATTGATACGTTTATTGTAATTTTCTCTCCCTTTCATCTTTTGTCTCTTGCGAGCAAATTTCAGCAATGCCATTCGTGCAATTGGTACTTTTGTTTCTTGTCTCCCAACGAACGAATTACAAAATCACTCGCGTTTGTTCGATGCAATTTACCGGCGGAAGAAAAAATGAAAAAGTAAATGCACGAAAGAGCCACGAAGAGAGAAGAGAATCAGAGAGAAATTAAAATTTCGGTCACAGATGAAATTCGGGTCGTCACATATATATAGTATACATATACGTATACATAGGAAGTGCGGTATTCGCATAATTCCTGACCTTTTCTTTCTCTTCTCATTAGCATCTTTATCGTGCTCTAATTCGATTTCACTCCCATCATTCGCCGAGCTCTCGAAACCTCGTCTGCTTTTTCTATATCCGCAAAATTTGATTTATTTCTTCTTTGCTTCCTTCGTTATTTTATTTTTTCTCTTAACGTTACATCAGCGTTCGAGGGAAACTTTTGGGCGACGAAAGCGCGATGTGCCTGCTGCTTCAGGGAAAAAAAAGTACAATAAAGGTTTATTTTTCTTTATCTGCGCACAGAGAAAACCGGGGTTAGATATGCCAGTTTTGGTGCGAATAATTTTTCTATTTATCCGCATCGTTGCAGGGAAAAACGAATGTAAGCCCAATAATTTTGCGTTTAACTTTTAAGAAAAGGAGTCTGAGAGTCCGTGGCAATGGTGAAGGTATGCACTTATTGCACAAACTGCAGTTAAAGACTATATATGCATAAGTTTAGCGCCCAAAGAACGAAAATGACAAGATCGTTATCCAGTTAGTGTATACTCTCAACAAATTTCAGTTTTTTTTTCATCGAAAAATACTTATAAAGAAAGGACTTGATATTTAAACAGAGTGCTGCAGTCGCTGTAAAATAAAGTCTACTTTTCATATAATAATAAAACTATCGAATAATCCGTTACTTTATGAAAATTTTGAAAATTGCAAAAATTACTTTCTGTAAAAGTAAAAAATCAGCATCTCGAGTAAAAAAAATAAAAGTTAAGGTAGGAAAAAGGCAAAGTAAATTATCGATGAGCGTTAAAATCGCTGATTCTCACCCACAAAGCTGTCCACTTGACGTGAAATAATCCCTTATATACTTCCTCCCCCGTAGTTTTCTATGGCGAACGAGCGGCGAATTCGTGTCGTGAATAATGAGCGTATCAGCTCGAACGCTTGACCGTGTGTACTCGCTCTGTTTTCACAGACGATGGATAGTGCGGGCACGAGCCAGTCGCTTGTGAAGAGATAAAGATAAAGTGACGAAGCCATGGGAAAGAGCATCTCAGGATAGAGTGAGAGAACAAATATATACTAGCACAGACACAGATACAGCTTATTCGAGGATCGAACTACACATGATACACCTTTATGAGCTCGTGTATACAGCGTGTGACATAATTCGGCACAAAGCGAAAGAGCTAGACCGGCATTTTGGATTGCTTAGCATGCTAAGCTCGTAATATCTTTAGCATTATGCTCGACTTCCTGCACCCTCGTCACTATTATATTCTATATCTGTCCGTGTCTCCGCCTATAGTTTTTGCTTCCTCGTCGCCCTCAAGACTGAGCGACTCGTCTGTAGTAAATGTTTGAGGGGCGCTCGAAACGCTTGAGTATGCTGCAATCCCGAAAGAATGCAAATAAGTCTTGATCCCATCACGCGTTGGCTCGTAAAACTCTCCGAGCGGAACGCGACAGAATCATTCGAGTTTAGCTCGCGAAACAGGATGCGATTCATGAACGAATAACACGAAAATTTTTACGCAATGTAAGCTCGAGCGAGCAATAAACTCGAGACGAGGCTTAATACCCTCTTTTTCGTGCTTAGATGATTCCTATGACACTATCTCTGATAGAAAAAAAAAACTGATAGGAAAGCTCCTCCTTTTGTTATAGAAAAGCTCATTATGTCTTAATAGCGCGGTCTTTAAAAATGAACGACAGAGGAGTGAGAGGGAGAGAGAGAGAGAGAGAGAGAGAGAGAGAGAGAGAGAGAGAGAGAGAGAGAGAGAGAGAGAGAGAGAGAGAGAGAGAGAGAGCACTAGTGACGGAACGCTCGGAAAGAAAAGGTTTTTTTACAAAAGTAGATTTTCTCCCGTTCTTTTCTTCGCCGGGTCTCGGAATTTCCAACAAATCTCAGATAGATCTACCTGCCATGACAAGCAAGTATTGTCTAGCTCTTTTCGAAAAAATCTACACAGACAAAACTGGCCAGTGGCTAGACTCAATCTGGGAGTGCACAAGGAAATTTCCACATGAAGAGAGTAAAATCTTCCCCACGAACTGTCTTATGACAACTGCATATATCATATTCGTACGGCTAATAGGTCCAGTTCCTGAGATAGATCCCATGCAAATTTAATTCAAATTCTTCTTGTACATAGAAACGAGAATCCGAAAGAATGAAGGGATTAAAATAAAAATAGGAAGAGGTTGTGTTGGGCAAGTAAGAGCTTGAGTGAGAAAGTGTCATTGTCGTCGACGTCTTTCGTTGTCGTCGTGCTTGTCGTATTAGTGCGCCCGTTCCCAGTGAATCTCGACGTGGATACTGCCTAAATATTTAATTCCGCGTAGCTTGAGAGAGGAAAACCGTTGAGCTGCCTCCTTGCAGGCTCGTCTTTCTTCGCGTTCTCACTCTTCTCGTCGTAGACACTTTTATTCCGCATATTTCGCTCGCTTTCGCGCTCATTCCTACCCTCACAATTCATCTTATACGTACGAATATAAGCGTATTTTTCGGGCTGAAAATATCACTCTGATAAGTTGATAAGGATGCTGTCAAGTTTCCATACATGAAAATAGCACAGTGTACACACAAAAAAGTTACTATTTGCGCATACAGCGATATATTTCGTACATGCTGCAGTAGTAGCTGCATAAAATGCGCCACGTCGTCGACACGCACACGCAACGTGTGCGCGAAAAGCTTTTCACATAGGAGAAAACCTGCCCCGGCAAAGAAATGAGAGAAACGCCCCGAGAGACGTTGGATAAGCATAAAAAGGTATGCAAGTGAGACAGCGATATTCGTAGGAGAAATGGCTTGGCTTATTCGCTTCGTTGAATGTTTCGTGTACTCTCTCAACTGCTAAGATGTCTGCGTATAAGTTATTTATACAGGCAGTGTGAGATACATCCTTGTGAAACAGAAAAAAAACAGCCAAGAGGTGAGTATTTCTCTCGTGAAAATGCCAGAAAACGCTGCAGCTTGAGCATCGACGCGCCTGGATATTTCTTGAATACGGATAAAGCACAGACCGCAAACATTTTCGGAAGAGCTATTCTCGTGTGGGTGAAAATGAAACCGAAAAGATCACACCCAGAAAATAAGGCCTTATGATATAAGCGTATGCATGTGCTGTTAGGTCCTGCTCAATTTTCCCTCTCCTTTCGCCTTGAATATTAACAAAATAACCTGCGAGTTCCACTCATCTAGGAAAGTTGAGCATACAGAACACGCATAGATTCTATTAATTAAACGAGACACGTTTGACAGTTCCTCATTTCTAGGAAACTACCCACTCTGACACCCCTCATTTTTCTAATGATAGTCATACCATATGCCACAAGTAATTACAAGCTCTCACGATGATATTGACGGGAGAACATCGGGATTGTTCTGAGAATAATCAGAGCAAAAAAACCCACACGGAGAAAAAAGTGTCGTTGTGACAGCCAGATTTCTAGTTCTTGTAGGTATAATCGAGACTTTGGTCACAACAGTACAGTTGTTCAGCTACAGGAACAGAACAGTACGGCCATACGTTATTTACTTGCACGAACGATGCGGTATAGCTGTGGGAGCTGAATGACGGATTCCTATAACAACTATCTCACGTTCAGTACGTCAATTTTAGAGGGCCAAAATCATAAGCATATGTAGCTAACCTATTTCGATGTGGTTTATGATAAATTATAGACAGAGTATTTATCAGAGAAGGTTTCAAGATAATTGGAATATTAAAGTACGTTTAATTTATAGTTTATATATAGTAATAGTAATCAAGGCAACGATGTGGCCTACGAGAGTTAGAGGTTAGGTTGGACGTGTGACTTTAATATCATGTAACAGCGTTATAAAACTGCGTGACTTACCTTCAAAGACGCCTTCGTATTTCTCCAAACCCCACTGTGATAATTTTTCCTTCACCCACTGGTCCATTGTCAATAATTTTCTGCAAATTGCACAATATCCCGAGCATCGATGTCGCTATGCTTGACGCGCGAACTGAGAACTATACAGTTGGATCGGAGACCCATGCGTATAGTTCCCATAGCTATACGCTTAGCTCGGGGACCCATGCGTATAGCTCCCAGAGCTATACCGGGATAGTTACCGGAACATAACAGAAGGTTCGTTTATGTAACTGACAGTATGTCTGTACGAACTTCGGCGCATCGTTACAGCAACAAATACGCTAAATGCTATACCGTATTGCTACTAGAGCAATACGTAAACTTCGTACAACGAAACACGAGGTTGCAGTAAGGGACCTACAGACAACTATAATCTAGTTTGTTACACGAACCAGTCTTTTTTCTCCGTGCACAATATAAAAGCACACGAATTGCCAGGACGAGATAGTTTGAATTTCAAAAAGTTGCCACCGTGTGGATCGATGCTTGATTATTTGTACCATGAAGTTGGAGAATCTGCTGAGGATATCCTCATGTGATGCTCTTCAACGAGTCTTTGAAGAATCGACGTTCTTCAACATTGTATTAATCGAATAATCACGATAAATGAGAGTAATATCTTTCGGATTGACTAACAGCCTCATATGTGTATACTTACGAAGTATCAGCACTGTCGCCCTTATTAACAATGGTGTACCCTAGCCAAGGCTCACCTGAAAACATCTTTTCACTAAAAGGCGAGATTCGATAAAAACGCCTTGGTAGCTCTAATTCCATCGAAAAAGTTGACCGTGCCGTTCACTCTCACTCTCAGAACAGTTCATAATTTCTCAATCTCTTTTTTTTTATTTATCTTTCTCATCGTATATACGTGAGCTACCGACTCAACATTTATCTCGGCACACCGCGTTTTATTCATGAACTTTCCTCTTCACGGTTTTCTATACACATATAACGTTATATTATACATTAAATACATAATATATATTAGGTGTAACCGTTTGTCTCGTACGTTCCTCTTATCAAAAGATTTCGATAGTCTCGTTTCTCGCGAAGTTCCTCGATAATACCAGAACTACGTTTCGCATAATGGATGACATGGCCGTGGGGCAGAAGGGTTAATATGCGGTTTTGCCATTCCTAGCAGCCGGCGTGAAATCAGAGGGGTCGACGCCGCGGGGACCGCGAACTCCCTGTCGGACTTAAACTCAATCTACGCCCCGTGACGCAGAGAGAACTTTCCCAAACGTTCAAGTCCCCCTCGACCCTGGGCCAAAGGTATTCAAAGCACGTGAGATGATTCACCGTGATCTTGCTAGATTATACACGTATATGAATGCCATCTCTCTGCATCATATCTTGCCGACCCCGCGACGTCTACAAAACTTCCCGGAGAGACTGGGATCAAAAGGGAGACCCGGGGTGGCTGCATTTGTTTGGTCTTGGGGTGCGAATCCCCCACAGCCGTATCAGCCTGGTATATATTTATATATTATGTACTATAACAAGGACCATGAAGAGATCCATTTTCCATTGACCTCATATGTTCTCCTTGCAGCTCCCTCTGGAGTAGATTTTCCTCACGAATACGTTATTAATTTCCCGAGCGTGCTTCAGCGAATAATGCATCTGTTCTCTCACGGCACATTCTTCGACTTTCGCAGTCTCGTTGCTCTTTATACGCGGCGCTTTCCCGACTCTTTGACTCTCGTTATATGGACCATAAACCCGGACGTGGTCCCCCGGTTTCTTTTTCTTTTTTTCTCCCGTCACTATATATAGGACGAACTCGTGAAAAAGTGAATTTTACTCTTCTCGCTGTGCTGAAATGCACGTCCCGGCCCTTAATCGTTTCTCTTATGTATCCTCCGGGTCCATTGGCTTCCTATAACTGCGCGAGAGAGCTTTTGCTGCTTGGAAAAACCGTACCCGATGTCGAGGACTTAAAAGCTTCAACTTCGTGCTATATATATATATAAAAGTTGCGCACCGAAATTCTTTTCGTACTTTCGCGTATGTGCGCTTTTGTCAGGGAAAAATTCATGGGATGACTTTCGTTTGAAAGTTGAGCGGTATAGTATTAAGTTTCTAGATCAAACTTATATATCGAAAGAAATTATTCATAAAGCCCAGCCATCGTCTTTTACGTTTCCATTTGACGCTGATGTAACATGCACTTTTTTGTCGTAACTCTCTTCCCGGATGAGTTTAATTTCCAGGGTACTTAATGCCACACAAATTCTTTTACTATAGCGCCTGATGCGCTTGTGGTTCTATCTAATGGATATAATCGATCACAATTCCGGCTGATCCTCGAATTTGGTCTCATTTCGGCTCGGTCAGCCGGAAAACTGAATTCGCGACAGTAGCGAAGACCGCGATGACGCAACCGGGGTTTCAACGGGTATGAATTCGTTATACGTGGATATATCCAAGTGCCGTGAAGCCACGCTCAACGACGAGATCGTTGTAAATTATATTATAGCCCCACAAGACCCAGGATTGAGCATATACTCTGTATATGCTCCCGTGACTACACGCGGCTGTATATAGCGCGAGAGATTTCGGACACTTATACTCCGACCTCTGCGCTACATTTCGTAACATCGGCTATCTATGTATATACGCATAATCCCAAAGCCGTAAAGTAAAGCTTGCAGGCGTCTCTCGCTCGATCGCGATGAATCGGCCTTTTGCACTTGGTGAGACATAGAAATTGCCGATTTCGTCTATATTCTCTTTGGGGTCGTTTCTCTAATCCGTTCGTCCTTCCGGATAAAAGCTAACCGTTTCGAGGATGAAAGAAACGATTATGTGATATACGTATATAGTGTCAGTGCAGGAAGTAAGGAAGGAAGGAAGGACGGGAGGAAATGTAGCCTCTCACGCAGGGGTCGTATAGGGCAATCTTCAGTGAACAGGGGAAAAAAACGTATGAAAGCTGGGTCGTCAGGATGTTACTTGTGTGAGCCCAATCGTGCTGGCAACTTATTTGATTTCCCGTTTTTGTTCCGTCTTCAGTTACCACTCCTTTTGCTTCTTTTTTCTCGTATAGCCACACTTTGTAACAATGGCTAAATGACTCTGAGCTTGCTTGAAATTGTCCGATGCATTATTTCGGTCTCTGAGACGGAGGTTAAATCTTTGATTTTCATTCCTCTGGCATTAGACATATTATTGGGGTAGTACATACCTACAGCGAGATCCTATGGCAATTACACTATAACGCAGCAGGTATAAAAAATGAAAACTTGCGTCCATCATAACCTCATCGTTATTCATCAAAATCGTGGGTAAGAATTCTCATGAGTGCCAAGTAATATGGAGAGTTTCGTGATCCCGAGGTAGCACTATTGTCATCACTGCGCTTCCGGTATAGACTATAGCTCTTATTACAGATCCTCTTCCGTATCTAAAACCGTTTTGTCCTATAACGTATCATAGACAAATTGAAAAACCTTGAAATAGGCATTCCGAGTTGAGCATTTATGCTGCTGGAACATTAAAACTTTTTAAAACTATACCATTAGTTCGTAGCCGATAAACGAGCTGAGAAAATTCTCAAACCTTGAGTAACTCTCTCTCTCTCTCTCTCTCTCTCTCTCTCTCTCTCTCTCTCTCTCTCTCTCTCTCTCTCTCTCTCTCTCTCTCTCTCTCTCTCTCTCTCTCTCTCTCTCTCTCTCTCTCTCTCTCTCTCTCTCTATTTCTCTCTCTTTCTCTAAGTGTTCTGAAAACTTGCGATGTCCCTTAAGATTCGCGGTATGTCCGGTTCTCAGTGGCGATAGCAACAGAAACTTCACTCATCCGTTCGTGAACTTTGCCATTACGGATTTTGTCGCAGTGTCTTGGCCTTCTCGTAGTGCGAGGCAACTTTAGCGCGTACCCGATATATCTCATCATGAAGGGAACGCTAAACCTCGAATAAACCACGAGCACCTTCAACCGATCGATCGCCTTCTGGCCAACATTCCCGACTATACAAGGTGGTTCAGAGTATCCATCACATTTCGTGATGGAGCCAGTTCGAGTATATAGTGCATTCAGCAAAATTCTTTTTTTTTGACAATCGCATTAGTTTTCACTTCATCGTCACATGCGAAGTGTATAAAAACAAAAGTATCGTAATTCGAAAAAAATCGCTCATTAGATTATCAGTGAGGTTTTAGCCTACTATTGTGAAGTTCTTTTTTTTTCAAATGAGAATCACCGGACACCGTGAGTGCGTAGATGAATAAGCATGCAGAAACTTCAATAAAATTGTAAATGATAACGTCCAATGGATTGCTGAATATTTTGTCTAGGATACTAACGAAAACAGTGTTCCAAATAGTGTAGGATTGTAATTTTGTTTTCTCGTAACTATAAATTATATACTTCGATTGATCGACTTATTGTTAAAAACACTAAACGATTGAAAGAATGGCTTAGTAGTTTTCCTGAGTACACAAGTAGGTAGATTTCCATTATCTACACTGAATCACCATGTATACAGAAACTTCTCTCTCTCTCTCTCTCTTTCTTTCTCTCTCGGTATAATGCAAACGCCGTTTCAAACCGCTTCTATGTCGTCGGTTGCCAAAACTCAAAAGGAGAGTTTCCTTCGTGGCGACCTTCGAGGTTGTTCAAAGTTATCCCCACACCGAGGCCGTCCAGACTATGTCTATAGTGAATGCAGTTCAACCGCGGCGTGTCATGTGCAGCAAACACGAAAGATCGATGCAGCTATAACGAGAGAGAGAGAGAGAGAGAGAGAGAGAGAGAGCTCCAGCTCGAACTAGGGAAGGAGCGAAATTTCTCTCCTCTCTGAGAAACGAAAAATTTTCGTGAACATTGAGTTCACATCATGTGCATGAAAAGCATCCATCCCATGCGCAAAACCGGAGTATCAGTTTATTGTTAGCGTCGAAACGGTACTGATGGTTCCAAGCCATGAAATATATAACAGAGAGAAGTTTCGGGCTCGGCTGTTGCTTCAGTGCTGCTGAAGGGCGTCATGGACCATAACCATCTACAGTATTTCTGAGTTCCATGTAACAATATATACACACTAAAGTCTAGGAGATTCTGTTTCTGACTGCTAAAAGCACAAGTCAACGGCAAAAGAGAGTTGGATGATTTGACGTGTATACACGAAACGAAATTTGTTAGATACCCTCCGGGTTCTCGCATACAGACCCAAACACACGCAGAGAGCATGAGTGAAAATTCAGTGCATTCGCGGTGGGTTGATGCAGCCCGAATAGAGTTCCCAAGACACCATCCAGCGCACTTGCCTATGAAATTTTATCTGCTGGTGGGGTTGGACACAAATGTGGATTATTCAAGATTTTTCAGCGCACGCTTCTGGCACAGCCATTCGGAGTCTCCTCGTGACTTTGGCACAGCACATATCTATACCTATATTCATAATACTCGGGTATACCCACGTATACCGGGTTGACAAGGTGAAGCTGATGAAGTGAACGCAGCCGCTCTATCTACGTTAATGGAAGTGGCGACTGCGTTCACTTTGTTAGCTTTACCGTATCAGCCCGGGTACATAGACACCGAACTTTATTCGCTGTTTTCGGTGAGCACCGTGCAGTGAAGCATTATCCCAGTAGATCGATCAGTCGACGTCCCCCCGGAGAGAATTATATATTAAATTTCCTGGTGCTCTTAGGGAAATTCCCTCTCTCTCTCTCTCTCTCTCTCTCTCTCTCTCTCTCTCTCCGTATCTTATTTATTTATACATTTAGTTCTTAACTATCTTCTTTTCTCATTTCCTAATTCTACACACCTTCGTAAAAACACCTCCTGACTATTCTATATCTTATTTTTTATGTTTATGCACTGACACTGCAGAACCTGTAATCTTGTTGTATATGCTCAGCGCTTGAGGGGACTTGTCAGGGCGCAAAATAAATATCGCTTTTCTCTCTCTCTCTCTCTCTCTCTCTCTCTCTCTCTTTCTCTTTCTTTTTCTCTCTCTCTTTTTTGGTCAGCTTCTTACCTTGTATACCTAATAAATTATATTTATGCGGAAATTCTTATAACTCCGATGTTACTTGTCCTTGTAACCAAAGCGGAATTCATTAATTAATCCTCGGTTGACCCGAAAATCTTCCGCATTTCAGTCGTTGCGATGGCGAGATATTTTCCATCAGTAATTACGCGTATGGAAACGAATTGAAGGAATGATAGTGAACGAAAAATTACGCTACTGGCAGTCCTCATAAAGTATACGTGGTACAAACGAATGCAACATCGTCAATATTGCGAGGGCATCATATGCGGACACCTTCACTTACATTTCTTATCTTCATCCCGTCTCTTAACCATGAATCCGTAGAATCTCAAGGATCCTTATGATTCTGCCTTTATATTTTCTTCATTCGCAAAGCTGTAATCTAGAAAACCTATAATCGTGAACGTCTCGCTCGGTTTATATCGGTACTTTGCGTTAAAAGCCCCCCACCCCACCCCCCTCTCCTTTTTTCCTCGGTGCCATTCAAGTGTGCCATTCGCTCTATGCCGAGCACTCGTCTTGAATACGATGTGCTTCACCCTCCAGCCTTCCCCTTCCAGTGTATTTCGCTTTCCGGTAGTGAAAGAGCTTCGTGCAATTTTATGTAATACTGCGCGGCTCGTTTGCCGTTCTTCGACTTGCGTCGAGTGTAAAGCGAGAGTCATCTGTACGGGGTTCTAGCTTACACGGGAAAGCCACTTCACCGAATCTACCTTTCACGTCAGCAAACTTAATGGTAAAAATGGGTAATGTCGTTAAAGAGGATGGAAGTCACCATTATACCGGGTGAGATGCCCCTATAACTATCACCGTCATGCCACCCATGATCTGTGGGGGAGGTCAGCGATGAGACGAGAGGCAATATACCCTGTGAAAGTGCACAAGAGCTTCGGCGTCTAGCGAGAATGAGCTTTATTATTCTATAAGTATGGCATTTATATCACCGGTATACCGTATAGTTATGCTGCAACTAAGCGTCAGGTTGGTTGCTCTCTTTATAAGCGCTATCTATTGTATATTCAGCCGGTCTTTGCTTCCGGTTGCGATTTATTACGACTCTTTATTTATACGCTTTCTGGGTAGAAACCTGCACAAGTCCAGTCGTCGCGTGACGCTGGAACTTTTTTTTTAAATCTAAAGACGATAATATTATGCTTCACATTCTCTTGGCCCTTTCGCGCACCGGTGCCTATACGTTTTTGCAAGTGCTCCAAGCCGCATTGATTTTTTCTTGCTGCTTGCAAGGGCAGGCTGCAGTGACGTTTCAACATTTCGAATAACGCGGTGTATATTCTTGTTTTTTACTTTCGATTGTACGGAAATTGCAAATGTATGTCAGCCGAGCGATCATCAATGATCCTGTATGTTATCGCCGAGTCAAAATATTACTGGATGCAATTCAACGCAAAAATTCACTACCCAATGACAACTCTATCAGAACTAAAAGGCTTTCGGAACGAGCCTACCAAATTACGGATCTACCATAAAATAACTCTGTCAAACATGAGTCCTTTCTTATATCTCTACTCCTTTTACAAGCCTACCAGATTAATGATCTTCCGGCGAAGTGAATTGCTAATATGCTCTTGGATAACACAGAAAGTTGTCGACAACTTACCATCACCGGAGATTTGTCTTGGTAGACGTGTAATTGCGTAGAGATGTTCGCGAAAGCCTTTATTCCGGTAGAGATGTTATTCGGTAGAGATGTTAACCGCGGCTCATGTCTAGTAGAGTTGTTTTTTGATGGAGTTGTAACGTGGTAGGCTTGTTCAGAGAGAGCGAATTCTGGTATAGAGTTGACATTGGGTCGTGAAGTTTCGGGTAGTGCCTATCATTATACACAGACGTTCTTCAGTAATAATCAATCCCTTGAAAACTTGCATTACCAAGACGAAGTTTCCATACTCTTCGGAAAATATTATCAACGCTCTTTCCCACCATGACTATTGTGCTAGTCGATAAAAGCTGATAACGCTCCCGAGCCTTCTATCTACCATGCAGAACTTCGTGTACCAACGATGATGCATGCTGCTGGTTAGCGATAATTGCTATCGCATTGCCAGCAAGGCAAAGCACACACTCGAGAATTCATTGAAGACTTCTTATTTGAATGAAGTCGTACACACTACATTGTATTCACGATCGAGAGCGGCCAAACTGTTCTCACATTTGTGAGGCAGACGCTTCGCTCCAACGTCCGTGTATGTGTGATTTGTTTGCTCGTGTCTTTCCCGTTTCAGCCGCACCTCGTGTGTATACCGACGGTAACCCCACGGATCCGGCCAAACTTTTGGGTTGGCACGCCGACGACCGACGTCAACGACGTTGCCTTTCATCCCCAAAGCGGACAAGGCAGCATAGACGCCCCAACTTGAAGTGTCTGTGCAGTATATCCCTGTCTATCTATCTCTCTCTCTCTTCCTCCCTTATTCTCTACACCGCATACACTCTTTATTACATTCTTAGACTCACTCTTCCTCTATATGTACACCCCTATCTCTCTCCCCTTTTCGTTTTCCAGGGTAGAAGGCCCCCGTGAATGTTTAATTTTCCAATTTCGTTTGACACGTCGTTCTCACTTTCTCTCTCGCTCTCTTTCAGACTTCCCGACAAACTCTCCCCTCTGAATTATTCCGCTTTTCCAGCTGAGTAACATCCCAGTCCTTGGATCGCGATCAGTTCTGCATTCGAAGGAGAAGTGAGAAAACTAAGAATAGATTCCCGCAAAGGTTTCAAATATACATAGCACATAATACATGTCCGTTTATATATAGTCACGTTGTACGCGAGTTTTATGCCTCTCGTATAGGATATTGTCTCGTATCCTCGTAATCCTGAATCAGGCGGAAAATCTCCCATCGCTTTCAATTCATTCTGTCCCTTGAATGTTTTCTGCAAAATGTTACGAAAAATGAAAAATTGTCCTTTCGGCAGATTTAGCAATGATATCAGTCGTTATGCGGTCATTCATTGATCGTTGATTGCGCAAGATATTGTCGTGATAAAATTATATTTTTATCAATCAATGATCGTGCTATTACTTTAAAAAAAAAAACCTATCCGACTCATGCAAATTATAAGTGTAACTAAACTTTATTGAATATGTACAACGTATGTGCTGTTGGTTGAAATTCGTTTGGTAGAGTATTGGAATTTGTGGCTGTGGTTCTCGCAGTTCGATTATCTCTCTCTCTCCCTCTCTCTATCTCTCTCGCTTCGAGAGAGGACCACGGCATTTCGATTCGGCGAAACCGCAAATTACCCAACGAGAGAGCATATATCGCCGTGGTGTTAAAGGCGCAGTGGTAGGAGAGGACGCTGATCCAGTGAAGCGGATTTCAGTGGATTAGTGCGTGAGTTAATGATACGGGGTCCAAACCATCCCGTAGATTTGTGCATCAGGATACTGAGAATACCCAGCCATTACTGTCGATGCGCGCGTGTACGTGTGTATGTGCGTGCGTGCGCGTGCATGCGCATGTGTATGTGTGTGTGTGTGTACTTTATTCCAATGACTTAATTCCAGACGGACATACCGGCTGTGTATAAGCCATAGCTCATACGTTCCCTTGGCTTCTAAGCCATCGAATATATAATATCTTGTATCCGATATGTTTATATATCTTGGATAAGACGATATAAGCGTAGAGATCGATTGAGTGTAGCAGGGACGATAATACCGCGTTCAGCGTATACTCTGCCACGAGTTTGGTCTCAATGAGAGCATATCGTGGAGAGACGCAACAGATACCCTCGATTCTTCGTTAATTTATTCCATCGCAATTCCATCAATCTCTTCACTGCTCTCGCGTCTGCACGACAAAGTAAAGATTGGTTCATTGTGCATATCGAGCTTGACAATTACCGTGTGTCGAAAATAATTTTTTTTGTGTGCTACCGTAAAATACAACGGGAAATAGCTACCTGCATATATGCCACAAAGAGGTGCGCAGTGTTCACTTGCTTTTGCTGGTGCTCATCGGTTGCACACAGTTTAAATGCGTTCCTGTGCCTCATCGTGTTGTATGAAACATTTTAAAGAGCTTCCTAATGGTAGATGGGGCGTAATTAAACTTTATTACTCGGCGGCTATCCATGTTACCATTAGGGACACTTTTGAAAAAAATTTTATATAATTTGACAGCGCTTCTCGAAAAAGCAGGACTCTGACAATCGAGTCTATATCTCTGACTAATCGAGCCCTAAAGGGCATCTCAGGATTTCGGTGTTTTCCGCCATTGAGATACCTCTTAGCATTTTTCGCTAGTGTCCTTCTTTCGCGAGAAGTAATGAGACACTATTTCTCATTGTATTTTATGCAGGTATACCAAAAAAAAAATTATTTTTGACACACCCTATAATATGCATATAGGGCTTGAGTTTGCGCTTAATAAAGAGGCAAAGTATGCATCTATACATACGTCAGTTCAATCAAGATCTCTCATCCGTCCATAATACACATTATATACCATAATTAGTTCGACCGCACTAATCATGATGCGTGTGTGTGTATGCGTGTGCGCGCGCGTGTGTGTGTAAAAGGATCATGCCACTTCGATCCATAGGACGAAACCGCAAATTATCCATTGCCACGAGAATGTGACAGTCAGGTGAACGGATTTCCATCAATATTGAAGAGAGTGAGTGAGTGAGTGAGTGAGTGAGTGAGTGAGTGAGTGAGTAAGTGAGAGAGAGTGAGAGATGGAAGATGCGTCAGCCAGAAATGAGATTATGGATTACCCAGAGCGCTAGCGCGATGCGTAATACATATGAATCTACGGATACACCCTATGTTCCATACAATATACCGATTTTTTCGCCTTGTACTATGTACTGTAGGAAATAATAACAAATGCAAAAATGTTGACAATTGGAAGAGAGAACTTCGTATATCTGGAAATTTGCAAAAATCCATTATTCGTACATGTCAAGGATAAAATTTCGGTATCAATCTACCTCTAGAATATGAAAAAAAGTACTTAAGCAAAGCTGCTTCAGTATTCTAAATATCGTGGTCGAAATGGCTAACGAAAATTGATTTCTCGCATTCCTTTATGACTTATTTCAAAGTGTTGACTGCTCATCTAAATACATGACTCAAGGAATTGCCAAAAACGTGTTTGTTCCTAGTCACAAAATTAATTATCTTTTTTTTTTCTTTTCCAATTCATTTGAAGAACTCTTTGAATTCAAAATTTTCATTTAACTTAAGTTTTCAATCTTCAAAAGCAAAAGAGAAACGTAAAAAAAAATTATATTCGACACATTTATTTATTTCTTTGAATGTTCCACTATTCGTAAGTTTATGATCGCGTCTCGCCATATCTCGCGATTAGCGAGATTATCGATTGTAATCGTGGAGAGGGTGTGGTTGTCGGTGACCGGCAGAAATTGTACGCGGGCTCCATGAGACCCGCGTTGCACTCGTGACGCGTGTGTCTGACCATACAAGACCATATCTACTGATTCGACGTACTGGTGCGGTATATCGTAATGGGGTTGGTCGTTGCAGACCGCAGCATGCCACCCCGTGCAAGATAAACTCGACCTTGCGATCCGTGAATTGCAGAATATATATTCAGCTATAGATTAGTCGAAGGAAACTATATTCCCTTCGTATGATATACTGTACGAAAACTTTTGTCACTGACCATACTCATACGCACACAAACGATGCACTTCACGACGATTTACCGAGCTTTCTCCGACGAAATTTATCATCCACCCGTGTATTATTGTTTTGTCTTGCTATTTTTATAAAAAACAAAAACAAAAAACTATGAGTAAAATTAGGATATAAAAATGATATCGTCCTCATATCATAAAACACAAATGTACTTTTTTTGTTTACTTTGACGCTACGGTAAACGGCCCGGATATTGAACGATCCGGTATATATTTAATGATAGTTAAGATACATTTTATCGGATCTTTGATTCAATACCCGCAAATAAAGATTAAGTTTTCAGTTTTCCGGCTAGAAAAAGTTCAGAGTAGTTGCTCTTTTCGAAACATTATGAATTTAGCTTTAAAAATCGGCACTTCCATCTATTCCGTCATTAACTGGGACAACGAATTTAGGACGTGTCCGAATTATTGATTTGTGTTCCATAACCCAGTTTTCAATTTTCTCCAATCTCGTTAGAAATTCTGCCCAATGTATTGAATTTTTTCATTTATTCATCAAATAAATGTAAATGGAACTGAGTAAATGTGAAATAAAAGTATAATAACTAATTTTTTTGGATTGATTCTCGACTGTTCATTAACTGGGACTCTGTAGAGTCATTATCTGGGCCATCAAGTCGGCGGGTTGTCAGTAACTCGGACATCAAAGGCGCATTTCTAATTTCCTTACTTATCCTGATTTTTCAACGTTTAAAAAAAAATTCAATATTATTACATTCAGCATGAACGAAATTGTTGATGCGAAACCAAAGTTTTTGGATATCGTAACTCAGATATGATTGAAAAATGTAAAAATAACGTGGATCCTCCGTTAAATACTCACTAACTGGGACATTCACCTTAATTCTTTCCGTAAAACATTTCATCGTTTACCAAATAAATCCTACTGTCACCATGAAATAATTTTCGAAGCATTTTGTATATATATATTGAAAATTGAAACGTATTGACGTAACGTAACGAACACAGTGAAAAATAGCTCGGTCGATAAAGTTGATGCACTCTGTGGGGATGGTAGTGAATTTTCGAGATGAGGATGAAATTAAAGCACGTTACTCATAAAGACATTATTTTAATTACCTACTAATGAAATTCGTTGAATGTAACCATCGCATATGTTACGTATACATTGTACAAATTTAATTAAATTTTATAAACAGCAGAATGTGAAATTTACACAATTATTTAAATTAATATACATCGGATTGGGAAATTAATAATTTCATCTTCAATCCAATATCTTTGCATCGAAATTACTGCAAAATGTCTCTATGAATTAAAATGATATTCATAATTTTCTCTGCGATTTTAATAAAACTTCATTGGAAGTTTTCGATCTCTTAAAATTACAATTGAATATTGAAAATTCTTGCCAGTACGATTGTGAAATTTCCAATGTATTCATAATATTTATCGTAACTTTACTGTTTTAAAATTTACTCATGCAATGGAAATTTATCATACCAGGGAATATTAAAATTGGAATGACGTTTCATGGTTTTTCATTCATGGGTCATGCAATTTAAAAAAATATAAAGAAGAAAAAAACTGTATCTTTTGCATTAATTTTCGAACAAACATTTTTTTACGTAAGCGATACACTTTCCAATACGAAATAAAACCACCCCCGCATACCTACGTCCTATGTGTCAACAATCCGACTATTGAAAAAAAAAAATATATCATATTTAATGGTGATAGGTAAACAGCCCATAACAAAGTTCAAAAAGCTTTCCAATCCACTGAATTACTGGGAAAAAACAAGGAATCGTTTTGGAACATCATACAAATATACACGTCCATGTCGAATTCTTTTGAATGTTTTTGTTCAATCCAATGAAATTACGAACTGTGCCAAATGGAATAATGCAAAATTTCCACCTGCTTTTCGGCTCCACGGTCTTTGACCCCGGTCTCTCAGCCCATGCACTCGCATATGCACTGTCACTGAATGTTCCTTGATCTCGAAAATAAATTCGTGCCATAGATGTATAGTGACCCAATAGAATTCCCTGTGAAGAGTCAAAGGCGTCCATACAGCATCACCGTTGCCCGTTGCGTATGGCATGTCCTCTTGCTCTGATATTTACTTAGAAATTTAACACGTTTTTGTTGATGATGACCGCGAGTTGGAATATCCCGCAGAGATTCGCCCTGGGGATAGTAGAGAAATTCGCGATTGCATTACATAATATGTGAACTCTCGCAGGCCGCGAACTAATTTGAAATTCATAATATGTTCTTTACTAAAGTGTGGGGCTTTCAGTTATCTTCGGTGATGTGCATATGCACAAACGAACGTAATACACTCGAGTTCTCCACTGGAATTTTCACTCAGTCGCAGGTCGAGTTTGCAGTTTGTGCATAAATTGCCATGAAACATGCGAGTACAGTATTACATGCAGCATATCCTGTTGCATTCGTGTTTGCGTCTGTGTGTTCATACACGATCTGTCCTATATGCATCATTTCGAGATTCCGTGCTAATTCAATAGTACAAAATAACGACTCTCTCTCTCTCTCTCTCTCTCTCTCTCTCTCTCTCTCTCTCTCTCTCTCTCTCTCTCTCTCTCTCTCTCTCTCTCTCTCTCTCTCTCTCTCTCGTTGCCCGCAGGCAGCTGAGAGCAAAAATATGAAACAAATTGCAATTCCCGTGGGTTCGAACGACAGAATGAAATCTCGTTTGTACAATTAGCATAGTGACTACCGCGTATGTATTTTCACTCTTTGCTTCTGCCTTTGTTCTACCGGTTTGTGTATTTTGTGTATAGAATATTCCACGTCAAATCGATCGACCAGAAACCCTTTCACGAATCACTTTGAACTTCGTGAAATCGTAGTGTTACTTACTAGAAGGGATGTCTTCAATTTTTTTATTTTTTATTTCAGTAGCTGCAGTAGTTAACTGAATCAAATTTTTAAAACGAGAGTGATGAATTTTCCCAAAAAGTCAGCATTATTATTATTTTCGATGCATAAGGTCATACGAAAAGTTTGAAAATAATCACAGAAAATTCTTTGAAAATTAAACCTTAGTCGTGCAGTAGCTCACGGGATTCAGTTTTTTTAAATTTAAAAAATTTTTTTTTAATAAAGAGAAATTTTGATGGTATATTTTAATAAATTCCATCTTTCATTGTTCAATAAATCGCTTTTTTTTTGTTACTAAAGTACCTCAAATTTATTATCCTGTAATTCTAAACTAGAGTCATGCTCATGCTGGCTCGTTGGTCAAATTTTTTCTTTTTCGCAAAGGATTTGCCAGAAAAATTTAATTGAAAACGATTTTTTCTGTAGCAGTATATCAATCTTCACTTTATCGATGTTAAGCTATTATTAACAAACTATGTCGATTCAACGTGGAATACACCATATAGATGTATATGACATATGTTAAATTGAGTTTTTCATTGATCAATACGTAATGTTTGTTATTGCGTATTAATACGTAATAGTAGATGATATAAATAGGATGTGTTTCTCCAATCGTTATTTATTGTATCGCATGCTTCAACTTTCCATATTTTCCCACGCTCTGTTGGCGCGACTCTCGCGAATTTCAAACTCTACTGGACCATATATCGCGCGTTTGAGTATCGAATGTGCGGAACGTTCATTTAGTGATTCGATCAATCACTTTTACCTTGGGCTGCGTGAATCTTGGCGAAATTTTCATGTTTTGCCTCCTCATAGAGGAAGGTTTTGTAAATTTTTCACAAAATTTCCCCAAATTTTTAGATATCCGGCTAATTTTTTTTCATGTTTAGAGTATCATTGAAGGAAGGTTGGAGTAGAATTTCATGAGAATCGGTCAAAGGGTTTAGATTTTATGAACTTGATAATTTTCCAGAAACATGTCTTCGAAAACTCGCTTTCCCAAATATCGAGAATGCGAACTTCTTGAAGGGTCCAAAAATGCGTTTATTTGATAAAATATTGAATATTTAGAAAAGTATCACTTACTTGAATCACGAAAAATGAAATTGATGACAGCAAAGAGGGTAAAGGCTGCAAGTTGAAACTCGCAAAATTCTTTCTCCAAATTTCACACAATGTTCAAAGCTTCCTCTAAAAGGTATAGACAAAATTGACAAAAAGATCCTTGCAGATGGAGCGTTCAGCATCGTGTGAAATTTTGAGGAAGCAATTTCCACGTTTTAACTTGCAGCTTTTTTTCTATTCCACTTCAACTTTTCCCCCGTCGCATCTTTCAGAATATGTTTTTTTTCGGGTAAAAGCTTCTTTCTCTCCATCACGTCCTAGTTGTTCACTCAAATTTATTTCTATGACGGCAAATCTTCGGGTTCATGTTCGTCTCGCTCGTTCCCAAGAAAATAAAATAACCACCTTTTCCTCAATACTTTTCTTTGCCGTATTCTTTCATCTCTCATGATATACAAGATATATTTTCCTTTCTCCAACCCATGGGTTTAGGATTTAGGTTGAGAAAATGTTTGAGAAACATCGATGCATCGGCGTTTCTTTCGTATGCATGACGCTCTATGACGCTGTTATGGTACGAGCATACGTGCAAGGAGTCTATCCTAATCTCATTTCGTGCTGTAAAACGATAGAATGATCGAAAAGCAATCTTTGAGAGACTCGAGCATAGGCTGTAAACATTTTATATTTTTGACAAAACTCACAGTGTATAACGAGAGCTTCCCCTCGTTACGAACTCACTCCGTTCGGCTGACCAAATACTTGCCATTACCACTTGCCGGGCAGCGCAGTAGTAAAACCTATTCAAACTATGTCGGGCATTTAAACGCGTATACAAGCATAAATCGAAGCCATTTCATCGAGCTACCGTTTATAATATGCTCCATTGCGATTTCGCGAAATACTCATCGGCAATACGTTTTGCGGTTAAATGCACTATATATCCTTTTAACGTTTGACAGAAACGGACTAAAACACTTCCGCATCAGAGCAAACCAATGGCGCTAAATTGTAGAGTTGCATCCGGCCTCTCGCGAATAATTTTTATTTATTTATTTTCATACTTTGTCCCTCAAATCGATCAGTGCCGGGAAAAAGGGGCGTGCATGAAAGCTTGCGTAGATTCTAGTACAGTGGACAGCTCTATGAGGACAGCAACTCCCTGTAATGGTAGAGGCGAGGTGTCTGTCAGTATTTGGAAGGGGTTCAACTTTTTTTGTCTTCGAGAGTATCAATTTCGATTCCAGAGAGAAAATTAGTTGATAAAAGGGTGCAAGGTGGACTCGTTGTTTTTCGCGAGGAGATTCGAACTTTTGACCTCGGGTGAGATTCGATACAGATGGTTTTGTGAAAAACCGCAAACTTCAGTGATAAGCAAACCCATTAGGTAATAGCATAGATAGTGTATACATATATATAATTTAGGGTTTTGCAAAAAAATTAAGGTCCTCTAATCTGTATGTAGTGGTGTCGATGTCGCTACTGAAATGTTATTGAATATTTTATTTAAAAAAAAGAGTTATCAAGTTGAAAAATTAGAAATCAATTGAGGAACTTCATAATACAAAAGTTAGGAACGTTGATCCATTTCATTGACAGTCGTCTACTTTTTGCAACTATGTACTTCTCTAGCACGACAAATAGTTAACTCTTTTTTCTTAGTCGATACAAAGCCTTCCTATTGTTTGAAATATTTTTCTACAATATCCGGAAAAGATACAATTTTTAGAAATGATCTCACCCAAACCGTAAGTACTGAAAACTATTCGTGGTCCAAGAAAGGTCACAGCAAAGGTATCCTGTTAGCTGAGCTTATTTTCCCCACACATCCTAAAATACCAGAGTAGGCTCATAAATTATAACCCACAGATCTTATGTACGAAAAACAACGCAAAAAAAACATTTGTTAATCCAATAAGTTTATCGATGAGAAATTACAATCTTTTTTTCCTTCAACTCTCAAAAGATCCCCACGCACGTCTACGATTTCTCGATCAACTGGTTGCTGGATCCACCGAGTCCATGCATGTGAATATGAGTAAATTATTTTTTCAAGTTTACGCGCTATAAGGATCAGAGTACCTTAAAGCTCGGTACAAATTTTCGTTAGGATTTTTTGTCTTGCCTCGTCAAGAGTCCTTTTAATATTTCGTTTCGCTGCCGACGATGCGTCGTATATTGCGAAAGACCTCTCGACGAAGCGTCATACACGTCTCGAGAGTGAGATCGAGTACAGAGGGGATCTCTTGGTTCGTGCAGCGCGAATAACTCCCCCGTATGGTGTACGATTGTATCGTCATATGGGAAATATCATACAAGATTGGTTTATATCGAGTGGTGTAAGCCATTGCGGAAAATCCATGCAGGGAAAAATTTTATTTGGGATTTTTTGATAGAACGGAGTCGAGGGATGACGAGACATACGTAACTCGCGTATATATAGGGATGTATGTACATAGGGATGTCGGATGGAATAGAGACGAATATCGAGTAGATTTGCGTCTATTTCGTCTGACAGATGGTGGAAGAGCCGAGTTGGCATTTTTGCAAAAGCGTTATAGAACTCGTCGTATCCAGCACCTTTCCAGCATATCGTATATTATCTTCACCGGAGCGTTGCTTCGAATGAAAGCAGTTGCGAACGATTTTTGCATCGTAATAATCTATATTATCCTGTATTTCGGTAAAACAACATTTGCGAAACGTGCATGGCTTTGTCCGTACACATATATTCTCGGAGCATTGACGTTTTTCTTTATTTTTTCTTTTTTTGCGCTAGCGAATATGCATCGCACGTACGAAATACCAAATGAAAGTTCTCTTCGTTCGTGTTTTGCATCAGCTGCTCATGCGAATTGCAAGAATCCGAACGTCTCGTGGAGAATTCGTTTTTCGATCGTCATTTCTGAGCTCTGGTGCTTCGTCTGATGATATCACGTGCATTCACATATTATAATGCTCCACGAATGAGCCGATCGTAATCAACGAATTGGATCACTCTTAAATATCGGAATCTCTGATGTTTTCGTGGTTGAAACAAATTTTTGTGCGAAAATTGCCGTTTTTCAAGCAATTTGCGATGAAATAAAAATTTAGTTGGATATCTAAAAATTTGCGAAAATCACAGCAATCATGACGAATTCAAAAAATACATCAATTCCTCAGAATCCGAATCCTTTAACGCATTTTCTCCAAATTCCATACGAGCTTTATTCCTCAAATTACGTATCAAATTTCAGGATGTTATCTCGAAATTTGCGCAAAGTAGAGCAAAAGAACTAGGAAAGAAATTTTTTTTTAAACGTATTAAAAAATTAATTACCATGTATGCATCGCGACAGTAATTATGTCGAGTAAAGCGGAGTGATATTTTCACGATGCTAAAAATTCATTTTACTTACCTCACAAAAAAATTTGAATTGAAAAACAAAATCAACATTTTTAAGTCCCTTGACCCAAAGAACTTGGGAAAAAAAAAAAATAATTTCCCCCATCACGAAGCTTCGCCCATGATCAAGCAAAAATATGAATCGCTCAACTCGACGGATGCATATAGTCCGTGATGATTTATGATTCATCGAAGTAATTCGATTTGTCAGGACGTCAACCTGTCATTCGATTCCAAATACGATCGACAATGAAATTTCTCAAAGATTCTCGTGACAAGATGATATACAAATTGGGGCGCAAAGAAAACGAAGAAGAAAAAAAAACGTATACTAGCGAATTTTGTAAGTGCTTCATCGACGACAGATAGCGTGGAAGAATAAGAAAATGATCTTTGTCTCTTCGCGAAAATCGTTCGTCTGGGGCCATGTACAACGTGCGGAAAGTTTTGGTTGGTAGCTTCGGGCTCGGAGGATAGTTATTCAGCGGCTCGCATTAATCTCCGCTCCCCACGATTGGCTGTCAGTGGCACTGCTTGCCGGATAATCGCGGCAGCCTCGTTCCTTTTTTTTCCTCTCTATCTCTCTCTCTCTCTTCTCTTCTTCACTAGCTCTATTCATCTCTTTTTTTCTCGCGCTCTCTCCCTTTTTCTCTCTCGCTCTCTTTGCACAACGATCCTCCACTCCGTCGAATATGAGAATCTAGGGGATTCGGCATCCTATAGTGCGGGAAATTGGATGTGTCCGGTGTATGAGCAGGCAGACGGGGGCGAAAGAGCGAGAGTGCTGTGGCAAGAGAATTTTTAAATAATCGATCCAGCACATTGCTGCAGAGAGAGAGAGAGAGAGAGAGAGAGAGAGAGAGAGAGAGAGAGAGAGAGAGAGAGAGAGAGAGAGAGAGAGAGAGAGAGAGAGAGAGAGAGAGAGAGAGGTATAACCCACATTGTGAAAGCACACGAGACGAACGGGCCTATCAGAGCTTTTATTCTCCTCACTCTAACGTCAATCTCCCACAGTCTTTATGAACATAAAAAAAATTCGCTAATTCAAAAATTTATTATACAGAAGATCGATAAGTATATTATGAGGTTTTCTACGGTAAATTGACCTGACGAGAAGACGATTAATGTATCAAAAATGTCTTTTGTACTACGATAAGAGCAGGAAGAATGGGGCAATAGTGAACACCTAGGGGCAACGTTTATCTTATATAGTTAAATGAGTAAATTTTCATAAACACACAATCTCTCGCAAAAACAACATCAAACTCTTCGAAATACTCTCAGTATTATTTATAACTTATAAAGCTGCTCGCGATTACCCCGCAATACCGAGCTGTCTGTTATTATTACATGAGAGAAATATTTTGAGATATAAAGTTCGTAAACGCACGTAATGAAAGCTGAATTGCGAAAAAAAAGCAATCTTCGTTTTCGAAGGAAATCCAGACCCACAATGAATTCTTCCTAAGTTTTTCCACGTACTGACGAGTATTCACTGAAACTTTAAGCAACGTATAGTTTTTTACATTTCAAGAACTATCGACGCCCTAAATTTTTGGTTCAGTTTAGTTTAACGTGAACATTCTTTATATAGTCAACATTTTCGTACTCGATTGAATCTCGGTCATTTTGGATTAACGTTTTCGAATAAAATCAATTTTCAAAATGCCCATATTCACATCAACTAACGAGGACATTTCACAAAAAATTGAAACCAAATCTGAAATGGTCAGGTCTTTTTTCCCTGGAATTTCTCATATACAGTTATGGAAATATTCGAAAACAGTAAAAGATTTGAATCGCGGTTTGGATTTAAAAACAAAAATTTGTTTGAAACGAACAAAAGCAATTTGCGTTGTATAAGATATATTTGGGAAAATTATTAAGAAATTTACGGTCAAATAAATAATAAATCTTCAGATCTTTGATATGAATTGAAAGTTCAATGATACTCAGATTGAGTGCTGCGAATGCAATTAACGAATTCAGAGGATGATGCACCCGCTAATGAAGCGGGTGTGGATGAAGCCGACAGCGAGAAATCGGTCTTAGCAGAGTAGAGGTGTTACTGTAAGAGCTGGCTTCGTGGTAATCGTGGCATCGGGGACAAAGGGAACAAAGTACATGACTAGATATAACGATTAGAGTGAAGAAGATCGGGTTAGATGAAAAGGGGTCTTTATGTTTAGGAAACAGTGCAATTTCAAGCATATGAATTACGAGATTCAAGCTTACAATTTGATGGTTATTCTAGGTTGGAAAAATGGTGGATTTGCCATATGGCTAAAATGAAAAAAATACATATGTATATCTATAAATAAAAATATATTAAATTCAAAAATACCAATAAAATCCTGAAAATAAATTGTAAGTTTTCAAATATACATAGTTACAGTTTTCATATCTATAGTTACCGTGGCAAACTTTTGTACCGTAATTTGTATCTAAATTTTTTTTCAACTGAACCACAAACTATAATACATTTATTCACGTATGTATGTTTCGGCAGGATGAGACGTGAAACCTGTTAATCGAATACCGATAAACGAATGCATGCTAACAATACGAAACGTACATTTTATGAAAGGACTCGTGAGAAAAATCGAACATATATATATGCATGTATACACACACGCAAATATACGCACTTGTGCACTCACAAATATGCGGGTGTATTATGTGTGTGTGTGTGCGCGCGCGTGGGTCATCTACGAACATGTGTCACACGCGATACGGATGAAGCTATTAAGCCCCTTTCGTCGTTGTGGTCGTTTGGGGTGATATGGACCCGGGGCAATCATTGCGGGGATGGTTTCCACCGGCTCACGTTGTTCCTATAGAGTACTACAGCGATCCAGTATATGATCAGCGTGGTTGCAATCGCTTTTGCGCTAGTGCAGCACACGCTTTACTGGAGACCGTATGCGAGAGAAAATACGAGACTGGTGTGTGTGTGTGTGTGTGTGTGTGTGTGTAATATGCACGAGAGGTCTCAGGTCACGTGTGGATTTTTTGATATTCCACAAGCACGTATACCCCGGTCACCAGGTTTTTAGCCCTATAACATATCCGTATATACACGATGTGCTCGCGTGCAAACGCAACATGGTCGCTGAGAAAGCTTATTTACAACCGGATATTCCGACTGGGTTCACTTATTTTGCCACTAACTCGCGAACATTGATATCATAAATACGTCTGTTGATTTCACCTTTCAAATGCAGGGAAAAAAAAAATTCAAAGCATGTCCTCGGCTTTGAAATTTTTAGCGTTCGATATAACATTCGTAAAAAAACCGCTATGGAATAATTTCGAAATAATTTTTTCAACGCCAGCTGTCCTCAACTCTCACGCTAGATTAAATATTCAATAGCGAGGGACAGAGGCAGCTTTTGGTTTTACGTGTGGAATGCCTCATATTCGATCAAAGGTCAAAATCACGGTTTCGTTACTGGTATGTACATATCGCATATAGTTCATGCCATTGGTTCGTGTGGTTGCCTGGATTCTCAAGGGGGTACATATACCGTTGCGAGACAGGCAAGCACAAAAGGCCGCGTATAGCGTGCGATCGCTGTATTGACTATTTTACGAGATCGTTTCGTGACGGACGACAAAAGCGAAGGGGATGATGACAACGTGGACGAGAGGATCGAGAGTGTCCTCTATACATATATGTATATATATATATTCTTGATCCTCCGAGCTTTCGTATTTTCATCGTATGTACGTGAGATCCTCGTCATGTTCGTCTTCCCTCATTTTGTGCGGACGTGCTTTCGAGACTTTACGAAACGATGCTGAGGTAGTTTGGCAAACCTTTACAAATAGCATTCAGATATATATAAGAGTGTGTGTGTGTGTGTGTATTGCTGCCCGCATGATAGGGGCCCACATTGTTGGTCCTCGTTTTAAAGACACTCGGGTCTTTTGGATAACGGCCAAAACCGAAGATTTTTTTTTCACCGAAAATGATTTTATACGAGTAATTGAAACTTCATCGAAAACTTTATCAGCACCTCATTATTCTCATTTTTCTCCCCTTTTTGAGAAAAAAAGGGCCTTTTTTTTAATGCTTCTTCCCCTTGCGCAGCATCAACGACCCTTGAAACCTTATTTTCACGCGGATATGGAAAAATTTATTCCGGAATAACGAACCTCGGACCAATTGTTCGAAAAAAAAGTTTCGTTCAAATAAGCTCTAATTATTCGTCTGTCGCAAATGAAATTGCTCTTCGATATATGTTGTCGGTGGAAAAATATTTTCGAGACTGTTCCAATGTGCAGGACTTCCATACTCATAAATCTTTGTCATTGTGAACCTGAAAAAATTATTCAGAAAAATTTCATTCATGAACATCAATCTTATCAATGTTTGAATAAAATATTAATCTAATTCATGCTTAAATTAACGAGTAATTCGAATGAAATATAAATCTTATCTATATTTCAATTAATTCTTATTTGAATAATTCTCAACTCTAAATCATTCACGTATAACACGTATACTCCAAATGTAACCTAGGTTATATTTTCATAAGGTAGATTAATGATTAGAGCATCCTTTTTTATCAATCGTATTTACTTATATGCATAAAATGAGGGCACGAAATTTCACCGATTTCGGGGTTAGACCTCGGATCACGTGATCGTTCCAACGTATATATTCTCAATCCGATGCGGGAAATTGTGCTAATATAGTGCGAAAATTATCAATAAGCAATGGACACAAATGTGGTATAGTGAGTTCGAAAATCAACGAAGGGTTCGTAAGACCCCGTAATTTTGCATCGATCGAACTCCCGGTAACTCAAGAGTTCCGACTTCAATACGTATAGTTCATCGCGAAGGCTTCTACATATTCACGTACGATCGATTAATTAATTTATATACGAACGTGTATAAGTGTACCTACATATGTGCAGTGAAATTACATGTACACTGAAAAAAAAGTTTCCCGATTCGAGCCATAATTATTATTGCTTCAGCCATATTATATGGGAAAATAGGCTACTGCCATACCATCTAGGTAATAAAGCCATACAAATATGACTGACACAATATCGTTGGCGTAAGCATACCACTATGTCATGACAGACATATACCCAATAGCTCCGCGAATCTGACAAGTATCTCTATTTCAGCAATACCATAGTATGGTTGAGTTCACCATCACGAGTTAGGCGTATGCCAACCATACTAGTATAGCTGTCTTATAAACGCTAGCATATGAGGTAGACGAACACCAGCCATACTAGTATAGCCGAAGCAAGCATATACAATGTTGTTTCGTGGATAGCAGTTTTGTCAGTGTAGGCAGAATTATTTGTATACCAACAATACTAGTAGACCTGTTTTATAAACGCTAGCATACGAGGTAGACGTACCAGCCATACTACCAAAAGAATATGGCTGAATTATAAATTCATTTTATATAGATAAATTACAGGATATTGTACCTACCTATACTCGTATAGGTAGGTATATATAGTAGGGGATATTCGGGTCACAGTAAAAATTCAGCCAATATGTTTCATAATCATGAATATTTATTTTAATCATCTGTTATCGATAATGATATTCATACATAAATATTTTGCAAAAGAGACTTGATTTTTAGAGCTAATGAAACACACCTGGAAGTTTGAGAGAATCCATGGCCCGGAGACATATGATACTCTCCTTGCAGGAAAATGACAGTTGACCTAACCTACAAAAATTCGCTTGTTATACGATTGGCGTTTATATAACAGGAAAAATAGTCCTTTTTTACATATTCCGTAGATAAGTGAGAACAGACTTACCTTCAAATGTTGGTATAAGCTCATCAAGATTCCGTTCGTTCAGTTTCTTCTTCACAAACTCGTTCATTATCAAATTTTGCGTAGCGAGGTCTCGTTTTCGCGCGAGGCAGAGGCATAGACACCGCGCGTTAACAGATTACTGTAGGTGTTCCAAAAACGTAGTATAGTTGCGCGAGCCATATTAGTATAGCTATGTGTCACAACGTTATTCTCGCAGCCATACTATATGGTTGAAATAGCTAGGCATGTAAAAATCAGCTACTACAGCTGTTTGAACAATACAGTGTAGTTTCGCGAGCTATGTTAGTATGGCTGATTTACAAAAACGATAAATTTCCAGCTATTTATAATGACTAAGCTAGCCAGACGATTGAGTGTCGTCCACAAAGGCGCAGTATAGGCGCCGTAGACAAAACTGCTTTGCCTTCACCAGCGATATTATTGTTGAATTAGAAATACTTCACTAGTCATATTTGTATGAACTTTACGGCAATCGGGATTTTCTAAAAGGGCTACTGCATTTTCTGTGTGGGCAATATTTTTTCACCAGTATACCTATAACTGGCCAACAATAACAGTATTATTGTAAATCCCGAACCATTTTTTTCAGTGTACATTCATGTCGTTTCGAGCGAAGTCGTGTTGCGACTTGCCTGCTGGTAAATGGCGAGAGTTAAAGCCTCAAAAGTGTATTTCGCACTGAATTCTCGCATATGCTTAAACGAGGAAGAGTGAGGGCGAGATAGACGTAAAGAAAAGTGCTCTGTATGTAATAAAACGTACATTAAATGTGTTTGCAACATCGTGGACGAGCTTACAAAGTCAAAGTCGTGCATGATGATGTGTGTGCGTGCGCGAGCGCGTGTGCGCTCGTTCATTTGTGTGTGTGTGTGTGTGTGTGTGTGTGTGTGTGTATGCGTTAGGCGCTCGGTGATTCTTCTGATTTATGATTTTGAACGAAACGACCGGCTGTGGCCAACCCACCAATAAACTCCATGGCTGCAGTGGTTCATTCGGTTTTATATCCCTCTTTCGTGTCAACACGCGCCCCCGCACAACGCGAGAGTGAACAAGAGCAAGTGAGATCCGAAAGAGCATTTTAAAAAAGTATAAGTATGTATATGTGTGCACGCTCGTGTGTGTGTGTGTGTGTGTGTGTGTGTGTGTGTGTTTGTATGGATGTGTGTCTAAGCGAGAGAGTGAAAGAGACGCAGCATGGGGTTGATATGCAAAGCCCGATAAGTCGTTATGTAGCGACACGTTTCTATAAAGTTATTAAATTTATCGCAGCCACTGATCGCTCGTTCTACTTCAATGTACATAATATACATACACATATATATCCTTCGTGCATACATTTTACCCTCTGCCGTATTTCTTTAGTTTCCTCGCTCTTCTTAAAACTCCAACGACAAAGACACCGCGATCATGAAACCAAACTCCCCTCCGACGAACGTCACAGAGGTTCATTTTTGTACTTCGCGATGGCGATTCACTAAATTTTTCCATTCGCGACTATTTCCGTTAATCGAGACTGGTTATAGAGTGGGGAAAAAAAATCGGGGAAAAAGTATGGAGTTGTTGCTCCAGGGAATTCTATGGCAGAATGTAAATTGGCCATTCCACGCACGAGAATATTAATTCTTCACTGTGCTCGTTGACTCATATACACGCTTTGATCTGTCGAACGCAGAGAAAAATTGATTGCCTTGTGATTTGCATGAATCTCATTGGTGTCGTCACGTAACATTCGTTTGAGGCAATAATTAAATTCATGATATTTTTTTTTTGTACTTCGGCATTTTTTTATGCGAATAAATATCCTGCGAATGTGGGGTAGATTGTTTTTTCCAATGTGTAGTATGGAAACGTATAGTGACGAATCTCGGTGCATCTGAAATTTTACACAAGTCTCGGGAGGAGCTTGGAGCTCAGAATCACTTCGCTTTTACAGATTCTTGAGGTAGCTAAATCGTTTGTTCGCGATTTTACGACGCTTCTGGTATACACGCGAAGGGATTATGTACTTCCCCAATGTCGATAGACGATTTTCACGACCCCGGGCGGGGGGGGGGGGGGGGGGGAATGCTACTGCATAAACATTTATTTCGATAACACTGGCGTGGCTCCAATTTTTCTTAGGTTCCACGTCTGTATATGTGGCTGTGCCTTGTCCTTGCCTCTCAGCTCGCTTCAGCTATTACTATGTATGCTATTTCCCATATTCTTGTCACGTGTCTGAATGTAACCTCGATGCTCAGTCTCCTGCTTTTTTCCCTCTCTCTCTCTCTCTCTCTCTCTCTCTCTCTCTCTCTCTCTCTCTCTCTCTTACACACACACACACACACACACATACAGAAACACTTTTTGTACGCTTACCCTTCTTCTATTTGTTTTCTCGTATTCCCTCGTGGAGAATATGGGCACTTTGTGCTTCGACGGACTCACCAGTCGGACCAAAGGGGGAATCAGTGATGAGAGAGAGAGGCGCGCGCGTGTGTGTGCTCTCGGATTCTACCGATGGGACGAGAATCCCAGCCGAGTTCAATTTTCCTTTATTTTCTCCACTCTCTACTTACTCTCTTTCTTTTATCCATTTGTTTCATCTCTCGCGGCTCCGCGGTATGAAATTTTTATCGTTGCATCGAACCCTGCACCAAGAATCCTCTGTATGCATTGCCGTAGCACACGACCTTGCGCCGGGGCTGGTTGTGACGCTTCGATAATTTCTCCCTGGTTTTATTCGTTCTTTGGATAGAACTCCAGTGAATTTTACCCAGTGTAGGTTTGATAATTCTCGGGGGATATTTTTTTTATTATTTTCGTAATAAGCATCCCTCCGGTGTGCTCGTGTAACCAACCGGTGTGTACGTCCGGTGAACCGTCACCTCGACGCTCAACACACACACATACACACTATGCAAAATTTTCCATGACTAAGGGTTTGTGGTTGTGTAAATATGCGAGAACTGCAGTGCGAGGGGAAAATTTTGCGAATTATGAGAATAGCCCGTGGGCACAAATTGTGTGAAGGACGAGCGAGAGACGTGAGAGGAAAATGTCATTCAACCTTTTGCGTACGTGTGCTTCAGACATCGCGATAGTGGACGAGAGCGAGAGGGGGGGGGGGGAGCTTTTAAAAGGGTGAGAAAAATTCCTTCGCTGTTCACCAAGTCTGGGTAATCTCCAGGGATGATGCCTGGTATAGTCTACTACTATCCTTAAGGAAACAGTCCACGAATGACAGAATTCTAACAAACATGTATAAAGATACGAACAGAATCCTCGGGCAAATAAAATTCTATTTACACAGGTCGCCCTAAACTTTCTGATATTTTCACGTAACTACTTTTACGATCTATCATTCGACACCCGGATGAAAATGTTACTAAATGATTCTTTTGAATTTCTATTTGCAGGTAAGCTTTCCGACGTCTGTTAACTCATTCATGTACGGAGCATCGGGTGACCAAAATATTATTCGTTGAATCATCATACGTGAGCATTTATTTTCATTACAATTTTGATTTGTGGTAGTTGGAGAGTTTACAGGTGGAATGCGTACAGTTGGAATGTGTACAGTTGGATCATACGTAGGTTTGGAACGCGTTGTGTTTT